>ONZH01003740.1:0-159926 GCA_900303285.1 Rhinella marina | reverse complement strand
CCCATCGGGTCCCAGTCACAGCAGCGCTTCCTTAGGCATTGGGCTGCCTTCTACGGAAGCCTGTGAGATCCAGCCCCCTGGATCTCACAGGCAGGAAGCTATAAGTGTATTACACTGTGTAATACACTTACAGCCAGTGCATTACAATACAGAAGTATTGTAATACATTGTGCAGGGGATCAGACCCCCAAAAGTTGAAGTCCCAGACTGGGACAAAAAATAAAGTAAAAAAAGAAGTTAAAAAAATAAAGTTTAACAAAAAAAAGTTTCAAGTAAAAGAAAAAGCGTCATTTTCCCAAAATAAAGTTGAAAAAATTGTAAAAAATAGGGAAAAAAAGAAAAGCAGGCATATTAGGTATCGCCGTGTTCGTATCAACCGGCTCTAAAAAAAAACAATGCAAAAAAGCCATTTTTTGATCACCTTGCCTCACAAAAAGTGTAATACCAAGCGATGAAAAAGATGTATTAATCCGAAAATGGTACCAATCAAACAGTCATCTCGTCCCGCAAAAAATTAGACCCTACCTGAGACAATCGCCCAATAAATAAAAAAAATATGGCTCAGAAAATGGCAAGACAAAAAAAGATTTTATTCTGTTCAAAAATGCATCTGTGTAAAACTTAATAAAAATAAAAATGTTAGACATATTGGATATCACCGCATCCGTAACAACCTGCTCTATAAAAATTACATGATTTTCCCCTTCGGGTGAATGCTGTAAAAAAATAAAAAACTATGTCAAAACAGCTATTTTTTTTTCACCTTAACTCACAAAAAGTGTAATAGCAGGCGATCAAAAAGTCTTATGTACCCCAAAATGGTACCAATGAAAACTTCACCTCATCCCGCAAAAAATGAGCCCCCACATAAGACAAGAACTCAAAAAAATAAAAATCAATGGCTCCCGCAAACCAATCCATCAAAATCTGTGCTGCAAAATCCATATGGCACTTCTTCTCTTCTGAGTCCTGCCATGTGCCCCCACAGCAGTTTACCACCACACATGGGGTGTTGCCGTATTAAGGAGAAAATGGGTAACACATTATGGGGTGCTTTTCTCCTGTTACCCCTTGTGAAAATGAAAAATTTGGGGCTAAAGCAACACTTTATTGGAAGAAATGAAACTTTTCATTTTCACAGCCAAGTGTTTCCAAATTCCGTAAAAGGGGGTAAAAGTGGCCAGTACCCCCCTTAATATATTCTTAAAGGGTTTTTTTTTTCCTAAATGGGGTCACTTTTTGAGGGTTTCCACTGTAGGGGTACGTCAGGGTCTCTCAATTACAAAATGGTGCCTAAAAACCATTCTAGCAAAATCTGCCTCCAAAATCCACATGGCACTCCTTTCCTTCTGACCAATGCCACAAACCCATAGAGACGTTTACCACCACATATATGGTATTTCTGCAAACTGCAGAATCTGAGTAATGTATATTGAAGTTTAGTTTGCTGTTAACCCTTGCTGTGTTGCAAGAAAAAAATTAACGTGAATAGTCTACCAAAGAATTGAAATTTTGAAATTTCACCTCCATTTACCTTTAATTCTTGTGGAACACCTCAAAGGTTAATAAAGTTTGTAACATTGTTTTTTTTATAATTTGAGGGGTGTAGTTTATAAAATGGAGTCATTTATTAGTGTTTTCCGTTAGGTAAGCCTCCCACAATCAGTTTATAACTGAATTGGTGCTCAAAAAAATGGTTTTGGAAATTTTTATGAAAATTTGAAAAATGGCTTCTAAACTTTTCTCACGTCCAAAAAAAGTAAAATTACATTTATAAAATGATGCCAACATAAAGTATACATATGGGGAATGTAAAATAACTATTTTTGGAGGTATTACTATGTATTTTGAAACTAGAGAAATTGGAATCTTGAAATTTGCAAATTTTTCCAAATTTTTGCTAAATTTGGTTTTTTTTTTAGAAATAAAAATGAAATATTTTGCCACAAATTTACTACTGTCGTGAAGCACAAAATGTGATGAGAAAACAATCTTAGAATGGCTTGGATAAGTAAAAGCGTTCCAAAGTTATTACCACATAAAGTGACACATGTCAGATTTGCAAAAATCGGCCTGGGATTTAAGGTGAAAAGTGGCTCTGTACTGAAAAGGTTAAAGGGGTTTTCAGAGTTATATATATTACATAGTTTATAAGGCCGAAAAAAGACATCTGTCCATCCAGTTCGGCCTGTTATCCTGTAAGTTGATCCAGAGGAAGGCAAAAACCCCTTTGAGGTAGAAGCCAATATTCCTCACTTTAGGGGAAAAAAATTTCTTCCTGACTCCAATCAGGCAATCAGAATTACTCCCTGGATCAACAACCCATCTCTAGTAACTATAACCTGTAATATTATTACACTCCAGAAATACATCCAGACCCCTCTTGAACTCTTTTACTGAACTTACCATCACCACCTCCTCAGGCAAAGAGTTCCATAGTCTTACTGCTTACTGTAAAGAATCCTCTTCTATGTTTATGTACAAATCTTCTTTCCTCCAGACGCAGAGGATGTCCCCTCGTCAGTCCTGGGGATAAAAAGATGATGGAAGATCTCTGTACTGACCCCTGATATATTTATACATAGTTATTGATCTCCCCTCAGTTGTCTTTTTTCTAAAGTGAATAACCCTAATTTTGATAATCTTTCTGGGTAATGTAGTGCACCCATTCCAGTTATGACTTTAGTTGCCCTCCTCTGAACCCTCTCCAGCTCTGCTATGTCTGCCTTGTTCACAGGAGCCCAGAACTGTACACAGTACTCCATGTGTGGTCTGACTAGTGATTTGTAAAGTGGCAGGACTATGTTCTCATCATGGGCATCTATGCCTCTTTTGATGCAACCCATTATCTTATTGGCCTTGGCAGCAGCTGTCTGACACTGGTTTCTACAGCTTAGTTTGCTGTTCACTAAAATTCCTAGGTCCTTTTCCATGTCAGTGTTACCCAGTGTTTTACCATTTAGTATGTACTGGTGACTTGTATTATTCCTTCCTATGTTCATAACCTTACATTTGTCAGTGTTAAACCTCATCTGCCACTTCTCTGCCCAAGCCTGCAATCTATCCAGGTCCCTCTGGAGCAGTGTACTGTCCTCTTCTGGGTTAAAGTTTAGTGTCATCTGCAAAAATTGATATTTTACTGTGCAAGCCTTCTACAAGATCATTAATAAATGTATTGAAGAGAATTGGGCCCAATACTGACCCCTGTGGTACCCCACTAGTGACAGTGACCCAATCTGAGAATGTGCCGATAATAACCACCCTCTGTTTTCTATCATTGAGCCAGTTACTTACCCACATACAGACATTTTATCCCAGTCCAAGCATTCTCATTTTAAATACTAACTAGAGTTACGAGCACGTGCGCTCAACTCTGATACTAACCTTTTATGTGGTACCGTGTCAAATGCTTTGGAGAAGTCCAGATATACGACATCCATTGATTCGCCACGGTCCAGTCTAGAACTTGCCTCCTCATAGAAACTGATTAAATTGGTTTGACATGACCGATCCCTCATGAAGCCATGCTGATATGGAGTTATTTGCTTATTTTCATTGAGGTACTCAAAGATAACATCTCTTAGAAAACCTTCAAACAGTTGACACAAGACAGATGTTAAACTTACCGGCCTATAGTTCCCGGGCTCTGTTTTTGGACCTTTTTTGAATATTGGCACCGCATTTGCTATGCGCCAATCCTTTGGAACACTCCCTGTCAGTGTAGAGTCCTTAAATTTCAGAAATAAGGGTCTAGCTATGACATTACTTAATTCTCTTAGGATACGATGGTGTATGCCATCCGGTCCTGGCGATTTGTTTATTTTAATCTTTTTAAGACGTCGCTGTGCTTCTTCCTAGGTCACACAGGGCACTTTTAATGGGGAATTTACGTTTATATTCTGCATTTCATCTGACAGTTTATTTTCCTCAGTGAATACCGTGGAGAAAATATTTAATAGCTTTGCTTTCTCCTCATCGCTCTCTGCAACTCCCTCCTCATTACTCTGTAAGGGGCAGACACTGTTGGGTTTATACTTTTTACCATTTATATAATTAAAGAACATTTTCGGGTTAGTTACTCTTTGGCGATTAATCTCTCGGTCTCTAGTTTGGCTGCTTTTATTTGTCTTTTACATATTCTATTTATTTCCTTATAGTTTTTCAATGCTTCCTCGCCACCCTCCTGTTTTAGTGATTTAAATTCTTTCTTTTTGTCATTTATTGCTTTCTTTACAGTTCTATTTATCCACATTGGTTTTTTTGTTGTTCCTTAACCTTTTATTCCTATAAGGTATGTACCTCTCACAATTAGATATTAGGATGCTTTTAAAAATATCCCATTTTGTGGCTGTATTTTTATTTTTGAGGATTTTGTCTGTTAGGCCTATGGCCTCTACGGCTAAATTTTGCTTTAAGTTTGGTATTTTTGTTCCTCCCTTAAGAAGCACTCTTTTGAATGACAATTTGAAGGTTATTATATTATGGTAACCATTTCCCAGGTGTCCCCCCAACCCGCACATCTGTTCTGTCAGGTCTATTGGTTAATACTAAGTCCAGTATGGCCGTCCCTCTAGTCGGGTCCTGAACCAGTTGGGAATTGTTTCCTTTATGAGAGATACAGGTTTCAGTTTCCCAGTCTATATCTGGGTAGTTGAAGTCCCCCATAATAACAACCTCATTATGATTTCGTTTAGAAGTAGATTTTCTATGGACTCTGGTATACTAGGGGGTTTATAATAAACTCCTATTAGTATTTTATTATTGTTTTTGGCTCCATTTATTTCTATCCACAGTAACTCCACATCATGTCCCTCACTTATATTTTCCTGGAGTGTGGGCTTTAGACAGGACTTTACATAAAGGCAGACCCCTCCCCCTCTCCGGTTTTGGCGATCCTTTCTGAACAGACTGTAACCCTGTACATTTACTGCCCAGTCATAGGTATCATCCAGCCATGTCTCAGTTACTCCCACTATGTCATAGTCCTCCTCACATATCACTAATTCCATTTTTTTTAGTCACATATCACTAATTCCAATTTTATTAGTCAGGTTTCTGGCATTAGTGTACATACACTTAAGAGGTCTTTGTATATTTTTTACCCCCTTTTTAAATTACTGTTACCTGTGAAGTGAATATCCAGGGTTTTTGGGTTACTTTGGTTGATGTTTTGCCCAATATTCTCCCTACATTCCTCACTAATCCCAACCCCCACTAACCCCCCACTGTCCCCTCCTATGACCCACCCTCCCCCCAGATCCTAGTTTAAAAGCTCCTCCAGCCGTCTAACCATTTTTTTCCCCCAGGGCAGTTGCACCCTCCCCATTAAGGTGCAGCCCGTCCCTACTGTAGAGTCTGTAGCCGATAGAGAAGTCGGCCCAGTTCTCCATGAACCCAAACCCTTCCTTTCTGCACCAACCTCTGAGCCACTTATTTAACTCCCTAAGTTCCCGTTGTCTCTCTAGTGACGCTCGTGGCACTGGTAGTATTTCTGAAAACACTACCTTGGAGGTCCTGGACTTGAGCTTCTCTCCTAGTTCCCTAAAATCATTTTAAGGACCTTCCATCTCCCCAGCCCCACCCAGCAATCTGTCAGTCTGATCCGCGATATGCCGAACCCAAGCACCCGGGAGACAACACACGGTTCGGCATTCACGGTCTCGGCGACAGATGACCCTGTCTGTCCGCCTAATAATAGTCCCCTACCACCAGCATCTATCTGGCCTTTGCTGCTCTCCTTTTCCCATCCTTCCTGCAGCAGTCATCCTCCTGGTTTCTAGGAGAAACGGCCTGCTGCAGTGTTGCTGGTCCTGGGCTTTCATCGCTAATATCAGCCAAACAGGCATGTTTACTAGGGCGTTCCAGCTCAGGACTAGCCTCCCTGGCACTTTTCCCTCTACTCCTTCTTACTACATTAACCCAACTGCTGACCTGATAGTCCTGCTCTTGCCCTTCTGCTCCCACCTCCTCTTCACTGGCCCCAGCCAGTGCCTGCACTGTGAGGTCTAAGGCCCCATTCACACGAACGTATATTTGCAGGTCCGCATTATTGCGGACCCGTAAGTATACGTGGGCCGCCCGGCGTGTGTTCCGCAGCGCTCGGAACACACGCCGGGCGGCCCCATTGAAAATGCCTATATTTGTCCGTGTGTACGGACAAGTATAGGACATGCTTCAAATGAGCCGCGGCCCCGTAGAGGTGAATGGGGCCGCATCTATTCCACAATTTTGCGGATAGATACGGCCCCATTCAATACGGTCGTGTGAATGGGGCCTAAGCCTCTCTCCAGGTGTTTAATGCCCCTAAGTATGTCAAGCTGCTTATTTAGATCCAAGATCTGAGCTTCCAAATATGCAACGTGATTGCATCTAGTGCAAATGTATTCACCCTTGAATGGCTCTTTAAAGCATGCATACATTGCACAGGACACACACTTACTAGCATTGTCCATGGAGCACCTGCTAGATGGGGATGTATAGTACAGAAAAAACTGTAAATATGTGAGAAGTTGTGGTTTGCTGTAGCTGGAGGACTACAAATCAAGTTAACAACACAAGGAAAATCTCTCCAACCTTTTGCTCCTTGTCTTAAACTTTTTTTTTTTTTTAACTCCACTTATACACAGCAGCCCACTTACACAGCAAGCCCAAAGTCAGAGCATCCTCAGGATGGGTCATCAATATCAGATCGGTGGGGGTCCGACACCCATATCGCCGTATCAGCACTGCCTCCTCTTCACTGTTTACATGCTGGCTGTAACGGGGGTAGTGGTAAGTAGGTGTAATTACACCTCACTGCCCCATTCATGTCAATGGGAAGAATCGCTCCCATACAAGTCTATGGAAGCGATTCTTCCCATAGAAATGAATGAGGTGGTTAGGTGTAATGACACTTACTCACCACTACCCCCCTTACGACCAGCATGTAAACAGTGAAGTGGAGGCAGCGCTGATACGGCGCGCGCCTCCTCTTCAAACAGCTGATCGGTGGGGGTGTCCGGTGTCGGACTCCCGCTGATCTGATATTGATGACCTATCCTGAGGATAGGTCATCAATATATATAACTCGGAGAACCCCTTTAAAATTGATGGGAAGATGGATGGAGCCAAATACAGGACTGATGAAAACCTGTTGGAGTCTGCAAAAGACCTGAGACTAGGACGGAGATTTATCTTCAAACAAGACAATGATCCCAAAGATAAAGCAAAATCTTCAATGAAATGGTTCAAAAATAAACGTATCCAGGTCTTAGAATGGCCAAGTCAAAGTCCAGACCTGAACGCTCTCCATCCAACCTCAAAGAGCTCGAGCTGTTTTGCAAGGAAGAATGGGCAAGAATTTCAGTCTCTAGATGTGCAAAACTGAGACATACCCCAAGCGACTTGTAGCTGTAATCGCAGCAAAAGGTGGCGCAACAAAGTATTAATGCAAGAGGGCCGAATAATTTTGCACGTCCCACTTTTCAGTTTTATTACAAAAAAGTTTAAATGATCCAATAAATTTCGTTCCACTTCACAATTGTGACCCACTTGTTGATTCTTCACCAAAAATTTAAAATGTTATATCTTTTTGTTTGAAGCCTGAAATGTGGCAAAAAGTTGAAAAGTTCCAGGGGGCAGAATACTTTCGCAAGGCACTGTAGCATGTTAATAATTCATGAGGTCCCCAGAAATTAAAAACACAAAGAAGTGACCCCATTTTTGTAAGCGCACCTCTGAATGAACATTTTAAGGGTTGGAAAGGGCACCTTTGACCAAACTGGTGTTACACACAAGGCAGAAACACTTGTCAAAGGATTTAACCCTTTCAACCCCGGGCCTGTTTTCACCTTCCTGCCCAGGCCATTTTTTGCAAATCTGACATGTCACTTTATGTGGTAATAACTTTGGAACGCTTTTACTTATCCAGGCCGTTCTGAGATTTTTCTCGTCACATATTGTGCTTCACGATAGTAGTAAATTTGTGGCAAAATATTTCATTTTTATTTATAAAAAACTACCAAATTTACCAAAAATTTGGAAAAATTTCCCAATTTCTCTTTCAAAATACATAGTAATACCTCCAATAATAGTTATTATTTTACATTCCACATATGTCTACTTTATGTTGGAATCATTTTATAAATGTAATTTTACTTTTTTGGGACGTTAGAAGGCTTAGAAGTTTAGAAGCCATTTTTCAAATTTTCCAAAACCATTTTTTTAAGCAATTCAGATATAAAGTGATTTTGAGGGGCTTATGTAATAAAACCCACCCATAAATGACCCCATTTTAGAAAATACTCCATTCAAATTATAAAAAACTGCTGTTACAAACTTTAACCCTTGAGGTGTTCCACAAGAATTAAAGGAAAATGGAGGTGAAATTTCAAAATTTCACTTTTTTGGTAGATTATTCATGTTAATTTTTTTTCTTGCAACACAGCAAGGGTTAACAGCAAACTAAACCTCAATATACATTGCTCTGATTCTGCAGTTTACAGAAATACCCCATATGTGGTGGTAAATGTCTGTATGGGTTTGTGGCAGTGGTCAGAAGGGAAGGAGCGCCATATGGATTTTGGAGGCAGATTTTGCTAGAATAGTTTTTAGGCACCATTTTGTAATTGAGAGACCCTGACGTACCCCTACAGTGTAAACCCTCAAAAAGTGACCCCATTTTGGAAACTACACCCTTCAATGAATATATTAAGGGGGGTACTGGCCACTTTGACCCCCTAAGTGTTTTACGGAATTTGGAAACACTTGGCTGTGAAAATGAAAAATTTTATTTCTTCCAATATGTTGCTTTAGCCCCAAATTTTTTATTTTTACAAGGGGTAACAGGAGAAAAGCACCCCATAATTTGTTACCCATTTTCTCCTGAATACGGCAACACCCCATATGTTGTGGTAAACTGATGTGGGGGCACATGGCAGGACTCAAAACAGAAGGAGCGCCATATGGATTTTACAACAGAGATTTTGATGGAATGGTTTGCGGGAGCCACTGATTTTTATTTTTTTCAGTTATTGTCTTATGTGGGGGCTCATTTTTTGCGGGATGAGCTGATGTTTTCATTGGTACCATTTTGGGGTACATAAGACTTGATCGCTTGGTATTACACTTTTTGTGAGTCAAGGTAAAAAGCATTCACCAGAGGGGGCTATCTCATGTAATATTTTTATAGAGCAGGTTGTTACGGACGCGGCAATACCCAATATGTCTAACATTTTTATTTTTGGAAAGTTTTACACATTAGATTTATTTTTGAACAGAATAAAAAAATTTTTTGTGTTGCCATTTTCAGAGAGCCATATTTTTTTTTCGGGCGATTGGCTCAGGTAGGGTATCATTTTTGCGGGACAAGCTGACGGTTTGATTGGTACCATTTTGGGTTAAATACGCCTTTTTGATCACCTGCTATTACACTTTTTGTGAGGGAAGGTGACCAAAAAATGGCTGTTTCGGCAGTGTTTTTTACTGCGTTCACCTGGCGGGGTGGATGATATATTTTTATAGAGCCGGTCCATACGGCTAATTTTTTTAAAAACTTTTTGGGAAAAGTGTATTTTTTTTATTTTATTTTTTTTACTTGAAACTTTTATTTTTTGTAAAACTTATTTTTTTCACTTTATTTAACTTTTGGGGGTCTGATCACCTTAACAATGCATTACAATACTGTTGTATTGTAATACATTGGCTGTAAGTGTATTAATCAATGTAATACACTTACAGCCTGTTTCCTGAGCGATCCAGGGGGCTGGATCGCACAGGCAAGCAGGGATAGCGGCCATGATGCCTAAGGAAGGCATCGGGCTGCTATCCAAGCCATCGGGTCCCCGTCACAGCAGCACGGGGACCCGATGGACTCCCCTTCCTCCTGCCCGCATAGCATGTGCCGCATTCAGCGCTGACCGCGGCACATCGAGGGTTAATATGCCCGCATCGGTGAAAACACTGATGCGGGCGTACGCAGCAGGGGTCCGGGTACTGGGCACAGCCGGTCCCCCGCATCTGATCGGGCGGGTGCAGCTTCTGCACCCACCCGATCAGCGCGCCGTACTAGTACGGCGCTGGGTGGCAAGTCCTCTCCCGCTGCGCCGTACATGTACGGCGCTGGACGGGAAGGGGTTAAAAGCACACAGCTGTGAAAACGAAAAATTACAACCAGACCCCAATTTTTCACTTTCACAAGGGGTAACGGGAATAAATGCACCCCAGTATTTTACCCATTTTCTCCCAATTATGGAAACACCCCATGTGCTTGTAGTCTGTTGTATGGGCACACAACAGGGCCCTTGAGGCAAACTGCATGATTGTTATTACTGCATGTAAACAAAGGCCAGAAGAGAACCAGGGAAATGAGGAAATAGATTTTTTTTTTTTTTTTTTTTGCCTAAAACTTGCTAAACTTAGTTATATATTGCTGCCCATCAGATTTCAAGTACTATATATTTTTTCATAACTCTGACAACCCCTTTAATGGTTGCAAAATGCATGCATCCAGATGTTGAATAAAAAAAATTTGTCAAAAAAATCAACACTGGTGTGAAAAAAGCGCAAAAAATAATCCTCAGGTGCTGATCGGGCATGTATGCACTGAACAGCACTTGGCGGTCACAGCTTGCACACAGAAAAAGTGGTGCAGAGTTGGAAAATTGTTGGAAAAAAAATGGGGTCTGCAAAAAAAAGATGGGGGGGGGGGGGGTGTTGTGGGGGTTGGAAGGGACAGGGATGGAGGGTGGTTTAGGGATCTGGAACTGCTTTAAATGGAAAAAAAAAATCATTGCAGCAATTCCAGATATTCTTCTTTTCTTTCAGCAGGAAAAGCTCAAGTTGTAGTGGTGGTGCACCACAAATAGACAGACAGGTTCAGCCATTTCCTATGCTGCTATAGCGCTGCCATTGGCTGGAGCGCTGTTCCAGCTAATCGCAGTGCAGGAAGGGGACCCTTCCTGACCTCAGGGGAGAAGGGTGCTTGATAGTTCAGCACCGGTCACCCTTGTACAACCCCCTCCCCCCCCCCCCCCCTGCAGCTCCATGAATGGTTAAAAAAAAACACCGGAGCTGCAATTGGCTGGTCTGCAGAACCTGACCAATGGAAGCGATCTTGGCTGCAGGGGGAAAAACCTACCCATGCCCTTAGGAAAGATGGCTGCCTGCCGTGCAGAGCAGCCACGATACCCCTGTACACCTCGCCATAGCTGTACAACGCTGGTATTTTAGATACAGCCCGCAGAGCTGTACAGTTATGGTGCTGGTACTGTACGGGTTAAATGCCGTTTTTTTAACTCCACTTATTCACAAATCAGGAAAAGAGGAAAAAAGGGTTTTAAATTGTCACTACCAAAATTCAAACGGCACAAAAAAACCTTTGCTACAAACTATATGCAACTATTTGCAATTTCTCAAACCGCACACAGAATCACTCTCGGCACCAGCACTCCGTTTCTTTAACTCCACTTGTTCAAAAGCCCCTTAGTGCAGCAAGCCCAGCAGTTGTTGAATTATGTAGTGTGTTGCAGTATTCACTAGTCTGAATAGGGTGCTATTCATACTAGCTCCATTGTTTCCATTTCTAAAAGAGCTATGACCGCTATGCCTGATCTGGTTTCAAACAAATTGTGATGAACCCCATTGAGACTCCTGTGGACTGCTCTATTTGTGACATTAACAGTACCAGAGCCTAAGTGTAAAACCATATGCTATACTAAAATAAGCCAGTTTGTGGCTCCATGTGTACAGATTTTTTTTATTTTTTTTTTTACTTTAGAGGTGGCCTGAGTAACATGCTGTTTCATTGCTCCTTGCCAGAAGATGAGCTCTGTTTGGGCAATGAGCCACGGAGTGTTCTGCTGCGGTTATATGGCACTATTTTACAGGTGGGTGAGCTTGTTATGACGTTAGAAAGTTCTGTGTCTGTGTTGTTGTATTCGGTTAGTGTCTTTTGGCTTGTTCTGCTAACATTACCAGAAATTTTTGCTGCTTTTAGCATAAGTGTCTAATTGGAGCATACAGGTTCACTGGCAATTTTTTTTACATTTTGCAAATTACATAACTGTTAATGTAATTTCAGTATAATAGGACATTGAGGTAGAAATCAGGCATTACTGCTGCATTTTTCATATTATCTGTCTAATTACTAAAGGCTTGTTACAAACTGACGTTGCAGGTAATTATCAAGAACAAACTGTTCCTTGTAATCGCCTGTTTGTCAAAGGATGTGCAGCAATCATCTCTTCTGTATTGGGACTATTGATAGCTACTGTGTTGCTTTTTCCCCTTGGAGAATCATTGCTTCTGGGAAACAGATGGTTGTTCAGACAGCACGACCTGTTGCCCAGACATGATGATATAGATGGCCACAGTAATAATGCTTTCATCTGATGAATGAGAGTTTGCCCGTTCATCAGATTAGCATCACCTTTACATAGGGCAGTTATTGGGAACGGGTGTTCCTAGGAATGCTTCTACCTCATAATTGTCCTTATTTTTGACCTTTCAAGGAGCTTTAAAACTTCTCTTTAGTTATTTCTCATCATTTTATCTGATGTCTAAAATACCAATTGGCTTTTATAGGTATGAAATTATTGCTACGATTATAATTCAGCCCTTAATATAACACGTCTGAAAATAGTCCATGCATAATTCCCACAATGAAATATTCAGTGCAGTACAATAGTTGGAATTGGCAATTTATGTACTTTACTTCCAGTTATAGAAAAATTTGTATATAGATTTTCTTTGCCTGTGATCTGAAATTTGAGAGCCCTTCAATTTGCTAGAGTGAAGATCCTAAAGTGCTTGATAAAGTGCAAATCTGCTTCTAACAGGTTTTTTTTTCTTGTACCTAAGAAAGTTAGACTGCCTATATACACTCACTGACAAAAAAAAAACGCACTCCGACGAATTACCCAGTATCTAGGCTGTTCTAACCTAGCTGTTGGGAGGGAGCAGAAGTTATGGACACACAGCAAACATGCTCCAAATAGAATAGACAGGCCACCGGTAGAGCATGGGCCCCTACAGAACCATATTGCCTTTAGTTATGAATCCAGGTTCTGTTTGAGTATGGAGGCCTGGTGTGATGATCTGGGGAGCCATCACATACAACAGTCAGTCACACCTAGTATTTATGAGGGAGACGAAAAGCTCAGCAATATGTTCAGGACATCCTGCAGCAACGTATGTTGCCTCTCATAGCAGGGCCTCCAACTGTTATTTTTCAGAAGAATAACGCTTGCCCACACGAGCCCCCCCCCCCCTCCAAATAAATAAATAAATCACAGAAAAAGATAAACGTAAACACCCTGCACTGTAATAAATGAATACACATATACATTTAAAAAGGAAAAATAACTGAAAGCAATGCACTAACACAATAGATGCAAACATTTTATATGGACTAAGCCCTCATTTTAATATAATAAAATCTGAGACTCCGCCAATATATTTTGATCAATGCACATCTGTGCCTGCCTACCAGCGCCAAGGTTGGTCTCAGTCAGGCAGGACCTACTCTAAATGTATCCATGCCATTGGGCATCTACATTCTGGAAAGCAGACCCTGCAAATAGTGTGCTGCTCCTAATTACCTCTGTGTGCATCAAGCAATCAATGAGAGGAGGAGCATGCACACCTATATTTACCACCCTAATCAAGGTCGCTTGTGGGAAAGGCTGGGCAAAACTGCTACTGCCAAGATAAGAGAAGTTCATTCTCACTTGAGGGTGCCACTCCAAGTGTATACTACAGACTAAACCCACATGAGGGAAAGGTTTCCCTGCAATGTCCCCGCCAACACTTCCTTGACCTGTCTGGTTGCCAGATTTATTACCAATGGAGCATTTATGGGGCCAGGTGGGACGCCAGCTTTGGCAACCTACATGTGTGCAGGATCTACAGGCCCATCTGTAGGAAATTTGCCCCAGGAAAACCATATCAAATGTGTATGCCTCCTTGCCCAACCGTATTTTTCTTATTCTTGTGTCCAGGCTAGGAGTTGCCCAACAGGATACTAGAGCCTCCTTTCAATTGTACACTTTTCATCAGTAAACATATTCGTTGGCTCTAATATTGTAATTGCTTACACATATCCTCATTACATTCACACATGTGCTTTTTTTTTTTTTTTTTTTTTTTGTCAAGGAGTGTACATGCCTTGTAGTCCGTATGCAGTCTTCAGCTCCTGTTTTTGACGTTACTTTTAGACAGAATAATTCTAGCAAATTGTGAGTGGCGTCTCAGTGGACAAACCCCCACCACTGAAAACATCTTGCATATCTTGAGGGTATAACCTTTTGAAAAGGTTGTCTCATAATATAAAACACTTGGCTATCTCATGCAACTCTATAGAGCTGAATAAAGTAGTGGATATGCATGTGTGTCTGCTGCTCCATTCAAACTGGGAGCATAGGCCCCTGTTTTTTGTGATCGGCAGGGGCGCCAGTGGCCAGACCCTCGCATATCAGACACTTGGTGTGGTTAGGGGTTAAGTTGCCAAAATGGGACAACCCCTCTAATGTGTTATTATTTTAAAGAGAACCTGTCACCATGAAATTCAGTGCAATCTGCAGGTGTGTTATAGAGCAGGAGAAGCTGATACGAGTAATACATAGTTTTGTGGATAAAGATTCAGTAAGACTTGTCATTCATACATTGAATCATCGGTCAATAACTTTTTCCCAACTTGGCATAAATCAATAATACAGGCGCCCTAAGAAACTTTGTAATATATTGAGAAAATTGGGGCGTTCACCACAGAGTTTGTGTACAATGACTCTCCTTTAAGAAAAAACAAAGTTCTCTTGAACGGAAACTGAAAGGCCCCTATTATAGTCAGTGGTATCTATTTGCCTTTGTTCCTGTCAGTTGTGTGCCAAATCCAGCACTTCTGTTTTCATTCTGCTCCTATAATGGAACAGAACAATGTAAATGATAGCGCTGATGTGAACAGGTCCTAAGAAAATGTTAGGAAGCAGATTCTCCTCTACTTTTTGTGGAGTGGATGGGCACTAGTTTCCATCCACCAGATCTAGGAGAACCACAGACTAGCGACAGAGCCTGCAGAGGGGGAAATTGCTTTACAAAAAAAAGCCAAAAACAAGTGTTGTACTGGCAAAAAAATGTTACCCCCTCATGTACACATACTGTACTATTGATTAATGCAAAGCTTGTTGAAAGGTTAGGCATTAAATCTTTTTTTTTTTTTTTTTAATTTTTTTTTATTACTTCAACTGTACACAGGGACCATCTTATCAGTGATTTCCTGTGTAACTGTGTATACATTGATAGCTGTCAGCCATAGATTCATGGGAGGGGCAGTCTTAAGTTTGGAAAGAGCGGAGATTTAGATGTATAAATTACTAGTTTTACTGAATCTTTTCCCACAAAACTATATATCAGTCTGCACAGCTCCTCCTTCTTTAACATGCAGCCTTTTTGCTGGCACTTCTCTTTAAAAGAATCTGTTTTTGTGCAATTGCCTATTTGTAAATTAAAGGGACACTGCCATCATTTATCAAATATTAACATACTGAATGTGAATTTGTTAACAGGTGTATGGTTTTCTGGATATAATTTTGTGAAATAGCCCTGTTTGACTATGAGAGAGAAGGGAATGAGTGGCTCAATTAAACCACCATACTTTGCACTGGTAAATGCAGTGTTCTTTGGGCATCTTTATCTAGGTCTAACAAGAGAACAATAGATCATGTTATCCCAATTGTACTAATCTACTATAATACTAATAGATAATCTTTACCTCCCAGCAGAGGTAAACTAAAAATGGGTTACTTACAGGAGTTTTCTCTCTGCACTGACTGTTAAACACGGGCAATATTTTGGATTTAATTTAATTTTTCAATGGCATAGTACAGCCAAAGTGCAAAAGAAAAATGGCCAAAAATTCGTCAAAAATAGCTTCTTTGAATACTTTTCTGATGGCAGTGTCCCTCAAATGGAGGGTGTAACCAGGACATCCACTGTTAAATAGTTGCAATGCCGTATTTTGTTAGCTTATCTGAATGTAAGGATATTTTTCTGTTGCTTCATTGTGGAGAAAAAGTACTTTTACTCTTTATGCAAATGAGCAATTATATGTACAGTGGGTGGGCACAAGCCACTCTGTGCACCTTTGCTCATCCTTCTTCCACTACCCCACCCTCTTCTTGATTCCATAAAAATTAAAACTATGTCAAAAGTAATGATTCAATCCAGGGTGGCTGTATAATCCATGATGGAGGCCCTCCTCATTTGCGTATGTCATAAATACTTCCAGCCTATAAAGACATAACTTCACCACCACTGCCAGTTGTTTATTGTGATTACATTATCATTGAAAACACTTTATTGACATGTTTTTCAATCGTGATGAATGACGGCACCATCACATGATAAATGAATATTATCAATCAATAGCGGATTAACAGGGGCGTTACCGCCATAGGCTTGAGCCTGAGGCCTATGCAGTAGTATCCTGGCACAGGCGTGCTTGACATCGCGCCTGTGCCAGGACGCAGGACAATGAAGATTGCACACCTGCGGCCTTCCTCACCATCCTGGACACAGGTAAGTATTGGCTTTTATTTTTTTTTTATTATTTTTTTTTCTGTGTGCGCCAACTTTGTGTGTGTGGGGGGGGGTGCGGATCACTTCATAGGTGGCTGTGTGTGGGCAGATTATTACATGGGGGAAAATTACTTCAAAGTGGAGTAGTGTGGGGGCAAATTAATGGGAAGGCAGTGTGGGGGCAAACTACTTCATGGGGGCAGTGTGGGGAAAATTACTATGTGGGGGCATTGCTGTTAGGCAGGGGCGGTTTGGCAATTGACCTTACAGGCAAATTTCCTGGTCAGCCGATGCCCAGGGGGCCGCCTGAGCCCTCCTTGCAGCCCGCCAGTGGAAGTTTTTGGGGATGTATTTTGTGCTGCTGGCAGCAATATTTTGATGGACTGTGGTATTTGGCTCTGTTGGGTGGTATAATGTGCCACATTATGGTATTGCTGGCCCTGCCTTCCAACCAATTGGACCCGACTACAAAACGAGGCCACTTTTAATACTTTTTCCAGGGCCACTTTAAGTTCCCAGTCCGCCCCTGCTATTAGGGGACATTATTTTTGGGGACACTATACAGGCATTATTACCTGGAGCACAATATAGGGTGTTATTATTACTGGGGACGCGCTAGGGGACATTGTAACTGCTGTGGACACTATAGGGACCTTTTGGATAATTTATCAAACTGGTGTAAAGTAGAACTGGCTTAGTTGCTCATAGCAACAGATTACACCTTTCATTTTTGACAGCTCCTTTGGAAAATTAAAGAAGGAATCTGGTTGCTATGAGCCACTAAGCCAGTTCTACTTTACACCATTTTGATAAATGACCCCAATTATGAGAAATCTAACGTGTCGGTGTAACAAACACTGTAGAGATGAGATGCGACTGAAAGAATTAGGCATGATGATGGTCTGGGTCAAACTGAGGAGAAGAGGAAAGAGAAGATATACATGACAGGAGATTACACTGGAAGTAAGAGGTATGTGGTGCTGTATTCTCCTATATGTAGAGCTGGCTCACTACTGTGGCCTGTGTCTCTTCTCCAAGTCTTTTTTTTCCATAATCATATGTATTTTAAATTTGGCAACTAAAATTTTAATTTGTAGAGGTCACCTGCAATCCTATGTAACAGCCCAGATAACAGTGACAACTTTCTGTGTGCAGATAATTTAGTAGATGTTCCCCACATAACTCAATAATTCACTATAGGACTGCAGGTAACATCTAAGACGTCTGTACTCAGAGTTATGAGATGTTGGGGGTCGTACTCCTGGTACCCCTGCCAATCAGCTGTTTGAGGAAACAGATGTTCCAGTGAGCGGCGCAGCCTCTTTGCTCAGCGCTGTCCATTTGATAGTGCTGTGCTTGGTATTGCAGCTCAGCCCCAATCACTCAGATGGGATTGAGCTGCACCTAGGCCACATGAACAATGAATGTGATGTCATATGGCCTAGGAAGAGACTGTGCCACTCATGAAGCACTGTAGCCTCTTCAGACAGAAAAAAAATTAAACTAAAATAGAGGGAGGGGCCCGAGTTGGGTAGACAGCCCCTGGCCTAACATGCACTTGATCCGCCCCTATTATCAATGCGTGTGGCAACTGAGCCCACACCATACCAGATGACCAGAGATCATGTGACATCACCTCCAGTCTCCACGTGAGTAGCAATCATTGACATTGCTTCTGGACACCATGTTTTTTGATCATGTGATCGATGACAACAGTAATACATGACTAATAAATAAGCATTGTCAAATTATAACGTATTAGGGTTGCATCGGGTATCTAATTATTGAAACCCAATCGATACTTTTTTACCCGATACCTAGTATCTGAGAACATGGCGCACACTGCTATCAGTGCGCTCCTTGTTCTCCTCAGCAGCACAGTGGAGAAGGAGGAAGTCTCTCCTTCCCCGCTGTGCTGTCACCAATGAGAGGAGAGGGGGGAGGAGGAGTGGAGTGGCTGTGGCCACTGTGCCACCAATGAAGAGAACTGTTGTTTAATACAAGTACAGGAGGCTGGTGCCGGAAGCAGAATCACATAACCGGCACCCAGCCTCTGACAGAGCTGCGATCAGCAGCAGTTAACTCCTCTGATTGCAGCTCCCTGTCAGAGGTCGGGTGCCGGCTATGTGATTCTGCCGCCGGCCTCCTGTATTTCTATTCAACGATGGTTCTCTTCATTAGTGGCTGTGTGCCCCCCAACCTGCCAGTATTAAACTCATTGGTGGCAGTGGCCACAGGGTCCCCTCCCCTCCTCTTCATTGGTGGCAGTTCCGATTTGAGCCCTAGCAGTGTAATCTTGGGGCTCCGATCAGTTACCATGGCAGCCAGGATGCTACTGAAGCCCTGGCTGCCATGGTAGGGGAAGTCCTATTCACCCTAATAGAGCTCTATTAGGGTGAATAGGGCAAGGGTTCTAGCCCCTAAGGGGGCTGATGGTAAGTAAAAAGTAAAAAAACAAAAACGAACCAAAATTAAGTTTAACCCCCCCCTTCCCAATTTTGCATATAAAATATATAAACAATAACTAAACATATTCGGTATCGCCACATCTGAAAAGTCCAAACTATTAAAATACTGTATTAAAAAATATCTCCTATGCGATGAACGCCATAACAAAAAATAAATAAAAACTGTGTGATTTGCCATTTTTTTTTTTTTAGTCACCTTGTCCCCTCAAAAAATATTACTGTTCTATTATGGGCCAGTCATTTCATGAAATGCGGAATGTACGCAGCTTTCTTTAAGGGGTTTTATTTTTTCGCATGGTATCGAATATCGCAATACTTTATCGTATCGAAGCTAAATCAGAGTTTTGGTATCGTGACAACCCTATAACGTATATAAATTTACTATTTGCTACCTACTATTTTGATCAATAGGTAGTATCCAGTACAGATGTAGAAGTTTATTCCCACCTGATTTTCATAAAAATATATTCTCACTTATTAATACCAATGAATAAAACTGGGTTCTTGTAAAACAATATATGGAAGAATTGTACCTCAATAGATGAATTGATATCAATACTCAAGAAGTAATTGTAAAAAAAAATTATTTTGCGAGGTAAACCCATAGAAAGGTACAGTAAGTATATATTACAGCACTATGGATTCTATATCTTATTGGATTTGACACTTTTTCTTGACAACCACCTTTGAAACATAACATATATATCATGGTTCCTCCATGAACCAATAGATAAATTAATATCTGGGACAAGGACAATGTTTTTATATACCAATACTATGATGTCTATTTTATTCAAAATAAAGAGAAAGCAGCCCTTGAAAAATTAAAGACCCTTAAGGCAAATTGTTCATTCAGACCTCTGATTCACAGATTTAATGGGGACCTGTCACCAGTCTAACTTTTATAAAAGCAATACCTCATACTGTAGTCCAGGTTTAAGGGCTCTTTTACACGAGCGGATTCAGTCCGAGAAATCCGCAGCGTGTAGGAGAGCCAAGCCCCATTCTGGACAGAAGAGGCATGGAGCAGTAACATGATTGATAATGCTCCGTGCCTCTCTGTGATCTTTACTACAAAATCACAGTGACAACTTTATCTCACTGTGATTTTGTAGTAAAAAGGTCAGAGAGGCACGGAGCATTATCAGTCATGTTACTGCTCTGTGCCTCTTCTGTCCTGAACAGGGCTTGGCTCTCCTACATGCTGCGGATTTCTTGGACTGAATCCGCTCGTGTAAAAGAGCTCTAAGAGATGCCTCCCTGCTATTTTTTTTTTTTTGTTTTGAGATCCCAGTTTAAGTTTGGGCGATTAATATATTAATCACTAGCATGGAGGTACAGGGAGGAACAGACATCAATCTATAACAATTGGACAGCGTCACAGCCAGGGAGAAGAGGAGAGCAGAGGTCATTCATCATGTGATGTTGCTATCCATCACATGATCAAAAAGAAGTGTCAATAATCATGTGATCGCAACACAACTGTAAGTGGCGTTACTAACACTAGTCACATGACCATCTGGTATGGTGCAAGTGTGAGTTCCACACCCATTGCTACTTATTTCACCAGTCAAGCTGTTTTTATAGGCTTAAGGTATTTATTATGACCTATGCAAATGAGGAGGGTGTCCTTTATGGACTATATGACCAACTTGGCTTGAATCGGTACATTTGATGTCCTCTTTAGTAGGTCACAGCATTCTATTGACACATTACATATAGTGGGTGTGGCCAGATAGTGTTTGTTTTACACGCTGTTGTCCTTGTCTTTTCCCCTGATGACGCCTGCTTTGCCAGTGAAAAATGTTGGGCGGACGGGTGGCATTTTTGTGTTTTAGCCAGCATGTGATTCCCTATAGTAGAAATGAATGGGCAAGGGTCTGGAACCTCTAATTATACGACTACTTAATATGTTGTGTGTGTAGGTCACATGTATTTTTAACCAGCACTAGTTTGTAGCATGCGAATATTTTATTTTAAGAAGGAACAATAAAGTAGTTGCTTTTAACCACTTATTATTGGAAAGCTGCTGTACCTATGAGGCGATATTCCTATTTGGTTTGTTTAATCTAGGAGAATAAATTCCTTCCCTAAGCCTGTATTTACTGTAGAGTCTATACATTAATGATTAAAAGTACTTTTTCTTCAAAATGAGTAAGTGGAAAATATCATTACATTCAGCTGAGCTATCCCTACAAGGCATTGTGCCTGGTTTAACAGTGCAATGCCTAGTGAAAGACCCCCTAAATGTGAAAAGTGGCAGTTGCCTCTGTTATAGAGCCATAGAATCTTTTGATTAACAATCCATGGCAGAGGTGATCATTGTGTACTTTCCAGATTCAGTATTTCCGGCTGAAGGGTGGCGTTGGGATTTTGAAGAAATGGCTGGAGACTGTAGAGTGGTCATGCCAGGTTTAGAGGTAAAAGCTATTTTACCTTACTAAGCCTTGTATTTCTTATGGGTAAGTTTAAGAGCTTTACTTGCAATAGAGGACATCAATGTCCAATCAGATTCAGAGAAAGGGCTTCAGAATGGATTGGTTTATAAATGCACAGGAATCATCCACTTTATTCTCCTGGTGGTATCTTCCAGAAGGAAAACCAGAATCCTATGCTTTACTGATGGGGACAAACACCCCTAACCAGCTGTGTGCTGATGGATATTTGGCTTGGCACTAACAAGCTAGCTCTTTCCCTGGGAGATACCTATTTTCATATTTTCTAATGGAGCATTGCCACTAAGTCTCCATACACAATCTATTAATTTTATATATGATTAGCAAAGACGTAAATAACATTTCACATTAACAAGACATTGTTTTACAAATAATATGACTTTGTAAATCCATTAGCCAGTTTTCTGTTTGCTATAACCTAAAAACTTAAAAGGTTATTGTTGACTTTGCAATATTCTGTATTTACCTCTGGGTGCACTTCCCAATCGGCCACTATTCAAAGTACAAACCAAAAGAACTGTGTGGCATGGACTTTGATAATGTTCGGTGATGTTCAGGGACAGAAAGGATCTACTTTACTATCATGGTCAATTGACTTTCTGCTCTTGAATCATTCAACGTCTGGAACACACCCAGGTACAGTACTGTACATGATTACCTGTTCAGTAAAATAATCTGTAAGCTATGGGTTCTCGGTCATTGACTTTGAACTCTGTCCCTTGGAAATCCATGCCTGCCTAATAAGAGTCATACATGCTTTTCATGCTATAAAAGTTGATGCAAGGAATGTAAATGGTGACTATCTTTTTTTGCGCTTTTATTTGGGTTAATAGTGAACTATTTTAGTAAACCATGCACATTCAATTGTTTGGCATTATATCTGCCAAATTTTCTGTTTTCAACAATATTTCAAAGAATGGCTGACCTGTTTTCTCAAAGAAATTTGGCAGACATTTAGTTTCACAAGGTCAAGAGACATGGAAAAGGGATAATGCTGTTCGTTTTTTTTTCTGAGGTACCAGGCAAATATTTATTTTTCTTTCACACTAGGAATTAGGTAAAGACTACGGACTAGATCACTTAATATCAAGCAACTGACGGCGAAAACTGTTGTGGCTGGTAACGCTAAATTTTACTCTTGATAATTTGCAGGCCCTCCTGTTTTGGCTGCTTTACTAATGTAATTTAATGCCTAGTTTTTTTTTCACATTTTATGTAGTTGCAGACTTAGACACTTATTGCTTGATTTAAATGGCATCTGTCAGCAGGTTTGTACCAATGAAACTGGCTGACCTTTTGCATATGCGTTTGGTAGCTAAAGCCATCTATGTTGGCCCCGGGTTGATATTTGCCCGCAATGCTGATAAAAATGAACTTGTAATAACATGATCACATTTACACTGCCTGGCCCTGTCAAAGTGGAGAGGGTGTGGCAGTTCCAGAGAGTGGAGCCGTCAGGAGTAACAGCATTGCCCCTGTTGCTCCTAGAGGCTCATTTATTCAAATGAGCCTCTAGGAGCAATAGGGGCGTTGCCATTACTCCTAGAGGCTCCACTCTCTGCAACTGTCACGCCCTCTGCAGTTTGACAGGGCCAGGCAGTGTAAATGTAATCATTCCTGGCCCTAACTTCTAAAGCCAACCAAAGTGCAGACAGCTGAGCCTCTAAGAGTAACAGCAATGTCCCTGCTGCTCCTAGAGGCTCATTTGCATATATTAAAACGTCACTTTTCTCAAGTCAGCCAGTTTCATGGCTAAAAATCTGCTAACGGATACCGTTAAAAATGTAGAGCACCATTTTACTTTCTAAGGGAGAGGTGTTGGAAATCAAAATTCTAATACTGCTTTTATTCTAATTATCTACTTATGTTCCAGAGCAGCAAAGTATGTTAGTAAATTATTAAATTCTATCATGACATTATGAATTACGATGGACAGCCTGGTTTTCTGGCATGATCTCAAGTTCGGGAGGGTTTGCTGGGCCAGGGTGTTTACCTCTTTAGTTGTATGTGCATGTGTTCTTTGCTGCAGGCGTACCCATGCCATCGTGCCTTGCACACTCTGGTTTCCAGGTAACAGACACGATCCACGGTATAGTATGCAATATCAGTGTCAGAGCATTATATAAAGTTTTCTTTTGATTTGATAAGCAATGGTATATTATGCATGCATCTGTCTTTATATGTGCTTTATGGATTTAGGGGAGAGTTATCAAACTGGTGTAAAATAGAACTGGCTTAGTTGCCCATAGCAACCAATCATATTCCACCTTTCATATTTTACAGCTCCTTTGGAAAATAAAAGGTGGAATCTGATTGGTTGTTACGGGCAACTAAGCCATTTCTACTTTACACTAGTTTGATAAATCTGCCCCTTACTGTGCTTCAGACCAAAATGAACTAATGAGGCAATTTTCTATTCAGTTGAACATTATGCAGATTTAATCTGTAAAGTGACTGTACTGCTATCAGTCATTGACTTGTATGATGTGGTTTTATAAGATGATCAAAAGACTGAATATGAGGAAAAGTAATTTTTGGCCCTCAAAACTTTCAGATGTACATTGACACCTTTTTTTGAGACTACCATCTAAAACTATGTAAAAAATGGTTCTCTAGGGTGGTTGTCCACTAAAAGATGGAAAGTCAACTAGATAAAGGGGTGATCTTTGGGACAAGTTTTACTGTAGATGGAAAAACCTAAACTTTACATGTCTTTTTCATGTCCATAATATTTGGTAGCATATTGTTGAGAATATCTCCACCATTTAATTTATACACTATATGATCTTATTGTATGGAGCATTAGTAAGTCCATGGGTTCCTGTCTACTTTTCAGGGACTTGTAAAAAGATGAAAGGGGTTGTGGAAACTGTGTGATGGGACTAAGAACTGGTTCTAGTTGGCCAGGCATACAGAAACAGCCAAGCGGGTCAGCACTCCACTGTTTCTGTAACTTTCATTGTAGTGAATGGGTGCTATGCAAACAGTGTAGCAGAACAAGCTACACTGCCTGCATATCTCCAGGAAGTATGGAAGCAGTGTAGTTATTTGTTCTACTATGCTGTTTGTGTAGCTCCAATTCACTACAATGGGAGTTACAGAAATAAGAGAGCCCCTGCCCGCTAAGCTGTTTCTGTAATCTCGGCCACCTAGGGCACTAAGTCCCATCTCGCCGTTACAACCCTTTTAAGTCTGCCTCAGTAACAAAATAGCTTAGTTCATTTTTGGTACATCACAAGCTTCCATAAAATGATACCAACTATGCTCAGAAACCAGGTTTTCAGCTTAACTAATCTGAACAAATAGAATAGATATTTATACCTCTAAAAGAGCTTGATTGTCAAGTAATTATCTCCTGATTCCAAATAGGCATATATTTCATATAAATCTGATGTGGTTCTCCATTGATCTGTTCCTAATTCAGCTCTCATGAACTGATTTTGCTTTCAAGGCTGTTAACCGTTGGGGGCAACTTAATTTTTTAATTATATTTACAATTTTTTTTTTTTTTTTTTTGTCTAAAACAATTTTTTCAATGTATCTTTAAAATATTGAGCTTTTCTGTCACAAAGGGTTAACTGCCTAGTTGTGTATATGGTATTTTCACTTTGTGCAGGTCATCTAATCAACCTTACCTCTAAATTACTGAAAGGTCTTATGGACTTATGTAAGCCACATTCTTATCAGTAAGATAAGAATTGAGCTATAATGAGTGTTTAGGAAGTCAAAGATGAGGAGCAGTTATTTTGAGCTGCTTGATGTAAAAGAGTAACATTACAGAGTCTGCTACTAGATAAACTCAAGGCTGCAAAGATAGTGGTTCAAAATTTGTGACCAATTGAAAATATTGTTTTTAGCTCAAAACAGTATAATGGAACAATTAAAAAATGCCCCCAAAGGTGTACATAGCCTTTAATCTTTGGCCCCTATTTTACTGTACAGTTCATGCCATCACTATAAAAAGCTTAGATTTTGTAAAGCCTGCTTTCTGCATATAGTTGGTTGTCACCATTTCTTCCTCTTGGTTGCCTGTTACCTTTTAACTTTATACGTTTTCATACAGGAATATTGGTAAGTGCTTAATAATAAGGTATGCTTCGTCAATTCTCATGCCTACAGTTCACTATATTAGCTTTTTGAAAGTACAGTTTAGTATGTGAAAGTTAAAGGGAACCTGTCATATTGAACATGGTGTTTCCGCTCTAGGCAACATGTTGTAGAGCAGGAGTAACTGAACAGATTGAGATCTAGTTTTGTGAGAAGATTTGGTATAACTTGTATTTTTTTTTTTTTTTTTAATTTAAATTCCTTCACATTCTTGGCTTTGACGTCTCAAGAAGGGGGTCCTATGAGTGATTGACAGCTGTCTCTATATGCAGAATTATAGAGGTAAGTCTGTCAATCACTGGTAGAATGGCCTCTTTGACTTCAAAGTGCAGAATCGGCAGGGATTTAAATGAATGAAAGTCTTGTTTTACTGAATATTTTCCCACAAAACTGTCAATCTGCTCCGCTCCTTATTAATAACATGATGCCTGTAGCTTACATTGCATTGATGTTATAGGTTTCCTTTAAGAGCAATAATGTATTGTATCCTATAACTTACAAGCTAAAAAAGTGTGTTTAGTTGCTATGTGTTCTATATTGAATATCATGTACTTTGTCTCGCTTTGGGAAAGACCTCCAGGACCTGGCATTTAGATACTGCCAGTTAAAACTGACAAATATTTAGATGTATAAGATATACATTATATGCTTGCAGACATGTTTAAGTTACACGATTGGGTTGCTGTACATTAAATAAATAACATAATTGTATTTTTAACAGATGTCTTGTAACAAAGGAGAAAACCCAGAGACGCAAAGGGAGAATTTCTTCCAAGTAAGTGCGGTGGAGCTTTGCATGGACAGAGATACTGTCTTCCATTGTCTTCCTAGAAACTGGCCAATGCAGTGACATAAGAGGGCAACATAAATTAGAGACAGACCCCCTTAGCAAAATGCTTTGTCACTTTCTTAAATTGACTCTTAGCCATTTTGCTAAAATCTTGTGCTAGACAGCTTGAGCGCATGCCAAATGGAGTGCCCATATTCTTGACCGCATGGTTCTCCCACCTGGTGCTGATTCACATTGATTTATATGGCAAAAAACTGTCATCAGAAGCAGGTGGACAGGGAGAGCCATGAGCTCATGAATATGGGGGCTCATTGGCATGCGCTCGAGCTGTTAGAACCTAGCAGCATAAAACTTGTGACACATTCTTGTTAAACATTAAAATGCAGTCCAATCTGCAGGCAACTTGTTATAGAGCAGGAGGGGCTGAACAGATTCATATGTAGTTTTGTTAGGAAAAGTCCAATATAACTTGTCATTTATTAATTTAAATACCTGCTCTTTATATGCTTGATAGTGCTGATCAGTGATTGGCAGCCTTTCATCTGACTGTGCAAATGGAGATAACTGTCAATCACTGATAGGACCACTCCACTCAATGGACCTCTGTTCCCAGAATGAGAAGATATTAAAATTACTAATGACAGGTTACACTTGAGTGTGGTTTTTTTTTTTTTTTTTTTTTTTTACAACTGTATATTGATCTGTACAGTTCTGGTTCTGAAAGATGTAAGACTAGACTGCATTTTCAACATGACAGTTTGAAGGGTACATTTGCATATGACTGATACTGCTTTCAAAGTAGGAATTAGTCTTGTGTAAAATGCTTTTCATAGTTAAACAGTGCTAAGGTAGCGTTAACTATTTTTATCTACATGCCTTCCTAGAAACTCCTTGTTTTGTGAAGCGTGAACAGCCTGGCACATTAGCCCAGAACATGTATGCAAAGCAGTGCATTGCCCCTTGATTTACTTATTGATGGATGACTGAAAAGATTGTAATTCAGATGTAGTTTTCAAAGCTGTATGTGAGACAAATGGGGATATTTGGCCAAGGTGCTGGAGCTGTGGAAAATCACCACAAGATACTTATGTGTCACCAAAAGTAAAAACTAGAAACTAAACCTAAAACTAGAAAAAAATGTTTTGCTATCTGATCTGTTTTTCCATACGCCTCCCCAACGGCACTAAGCAGGTGGGAACCCTGCCTGTCAGGGACAGGAAATAACGTGGAGAATCAATTTAAAATGGCCGCCTCCTCTTACCTTCTCCAGTTGTTTCCTGTCCCTAGGGATTACTGGAGCTAAAGCAGGAGTTCCCTCCTGCTCATGGTTGAATCGGGACGCACAGCCTCTTTGAACCCCTGACTTAGTGGCAGGAGGGCTGTGCAGGGCTCATAGGGCAGAGATATATGTCCTACCTGCGCCTTGGCTTAAGTCCTGCGCATCGCAGGCGGCCCCGGGCAGTACATTTTCCTACATCCGGTGGTGTAGTGGAGACGCTTCGGCGCTCGCTTCCCTGGCCAGGTCTCGCAAGATCAGGGCCGTGACGTCAGCGCGCTATGCGCAGTGGCACCACGTGACCCGGAAATGAGTGAAAAAGCCGGCAGAATTGTCAGGATGGCGTCCAACCGCTGAGAGAGCCTGCATGGGATCCTACAGCAGACATGTCGCTCCCTGAGAAGACCCCTGACGCTCCTAAGGCCAACAGCCCGGTAAGCCTCCTCCTTGTCTACGATTATTTTTACTTATTTTGGGTGTTCTTTTTCACTAGGCACCCAGTAACTTTTTGGTGTTGGGTTCTCTCTCTTGGCAATATTTTTACTGCTGGGCCTTAGTTGCCTATTTGTTTTTCTATTCTAGACTCGGGAAGTCTGCAAGGGAGAACCCTCACTAAAGAAGAAATGCGCTATTTGTAAAAAGCAAATGGCTAGTCACGCTAAAAAGCCCTTATGCCAGAGATGTCTGGACAAGATTATGGCGGAAGAGACTCCATCTCTAGCAGGGCTGTGGAGTCGGAGTCGTGGAGTCGGTATAAAATGGACCGACTCCTAAAATATATAATGAATTAGTACATTTAGTTCAGTGCTGAATATATTTTTATAAGAATTTGTGAAATGATGAAATGTCCTATAAATGTCTGTTCTATTCCTGATCTAAGGATTTAGGCTTTTAGTTGAGATGACTGTGTACTGCCCTTTATGTCCAGTGCATGTGCTCTCTGATGCTTTGTTTCCTCTGAGCTCATGTTTGGAGAGGTTAGCTGCTCTCATGGCTTCTATCTGCTGATGTAAAACACCTAGAGCCTTATGTATGAAAACTGTCTAGGTGTAGAAGTTTCTTTGTTGCCCATAGCAACCAATCAGAGCTCCCCTTTCATTTCATATATTGCTCTGGAGAAATGAAAGGGGAGCTCTGATAGGTTGCTATGGGCAACAAAAAAAGTCTTGGACCTAGACAGTTTTCATACATCAGGCCCAGAGGCGTAGCTACTGTGGGGGAGGGGGGGCAGGGGAGGCGATGCTCTGGGCCTAATACCTCTGGGGGGCCCAGCAGGGGTGGCCTTAGTACAATCAGGCGAATACAAGTGAGCGCTTCCATTATGGAGTCTCATGGGGGCACATTAAGCTGATCTGAGGTCTGATGGGGGCACATTAAGCTGATCTGAGGTCTGATGGGGGCACATTCTGCTGATCTGAGGTCTGATGGGGGTACATTCTGCTGATCTGAGGTCTGATGGGTGCACATTAAGCCGATCTGAGGTCTGATGGGGGCACAATACGCTGATCTGAGGTCTGAAGGGGGCACATTAAGCCGATCTGAGGTCTGATGGGGGCAAGGGACTGTTAGTTTAGTGATGTAAAAGCTGGGGACAGATTTCCTTTAACATAGGAGTCCCCTTTTTTACTCCTATTAATCCTATATTTTACTGCATTATGTGGTAGAATATTTAGAGTAGGGTATGTAGAAAGTCTATTGTACTGTACTTAGCATAGATGATCTAGCAGTTTATACAGTCATCTTGCTAATACAGTATTATAACCACAACTAGTAGTATGTGCCTGTGAAGTTGGAAACGTGCGTTTGGGAAGCCAATAAGTGGGGGGCCCACTCAAGTATGTTTTGCCCCCTCCATGTGCTGAACCTCTAGCTACGCCACTGATTAGGCCCTAAGTGAGCTGTACCCAGAGAAGCCTGATAGATTACAGACTGTTTTTGTCATGACTTATCTGTACTATTGATTTTATGCAAATTTGTTTAAAGTTATCACTTAAACATGCTCCATGTATGAGGGAGTCGGGGTGAGGGGAAATTGAGGAGTTGGAGTCAGGGCTTTGGCTTACCGACTCCACAGCCCTGGTCTCTAGTAGATAGTCTCAGATCTATTAAAGATGAAGTTAGCTCCGCCACTGATACAAAATTGGCAGCCCTTCCATCCAGACCATCCTCTTACAAGTCCTATCCTGAACCACAGTTGGACGTGGACTTTGACATTGATGAGGGAGAAATTTCATCTGATTCTGACTCCGCGTCTTCTGAAGACGAGTCCGGTCGGCCCTTATGCTCATTAGAAGACACAGAGGCACTTCTTAAAACAATTCAGGTCACTATGAATATTGAAGAGTCTAAAGAACAACACTCTGTACAGGATCAGATAGGGGACAGGAAAAAAACGTGTATTTCCTGTCCATGACAACCTGAAGAGGCTGATTTCTGAAGAATGGAAAGATCCTGAAAAACGCTCAGGGGTCTCTAAGGTCTTTAAAAGGAAATACCCCTTTAGTGAGACTGATTCTGCCCTATGGGACAAGACTCCTAGGGTAGATGCCCCAATAGCCAGAATTTCCAAAAAATCTTCATTGCCCTTTGAAGATGTAGGCTTACTTCATGACAGCATGGATAAAAAGTGTGAATCCATACTTAAAAGATCCTGGGAGGCCTGCACTTCTATGCTACGCCCAAGCATTGCCGCCACGTGCACTGCCAGGACCTTGTCCCTTTGGTTAGCTCAGCTAGAAGAGCACTTAGTCTCGGGTACTCCCAGGGAAGATATTATCTCCTCCCTTGCAGTGCTGAGACAAGCCTGTAACTTTCTGTCTGATGCCTCTGCGGACCTAGTTAAGCTCTCCGCCAGATCTGCCACTCTCTCCAACTCTGCCCGTCGCTCGGTCTGGTTGAGATCTTGGTCTGGTGACAATACCTCAAAGAATCGCCTTTGTAGTATCCCTTGTGAAGGCGACCGTCTTTTTGGCTCTGTTCTTGATGATATTCTGGAAAAGGCATCAGACAGAATGAAAGGGTTCCCCTCTGAATCCAGACACTTCTTTCAGCGTTGTTCCTTTCGGGGTCAAAGGAGAGGTAGATCTGACCCTAGGAGGAAAGAAAGTTCTGAGACCTGGCAATCTTCTAGAGGCAGAGGAAGAGGGTTCCTGTTTAACCCCGACAAGACCCCCAAAGCAGACTTCCCAATGACGCCAGGGAAGCGGTGGGAGGCAGATTAAAAAATTTTCTTCCCGCCTGGGAAAGAATTTCAAGCTCTCCCTGGATCCTCAATCTAGTTCATCAGGGGTACAGCCTGGAATTCTCCTCTCCTCCACCAGATCGATTCGTGCTAAACAAGCAGCTAGCTCTCGAAAAACAAGTCCTATTGGAAGCTCAGATTTAGATGCTTTTACAGAAAGAGGCCGTTATCCCGGTCCCTCCAGACCAGGAGGGAAAGGGGTTCTATTCTCCACTATTTTTGATTAAAAAAAAACCTCAATACCTACGTGAGATACAAGAAATTCAAAATGGAGACAAAGTCTACCATAAATCTGTTATTCCAAGACTGTTATATGATGACAGTAGATCTGATGGATGCTTCCCCCTTCTCAAGAAACATCAGAGGTATCTCAGGTTTGCATTATTCCTGCAAAATCAGATTGTACATTTACAGTTTCGGGTGCTCCCGTTTGGCCTCTCCTCTGCCCCTCAGAGTTTTCACCAAGCTCACGGCAGAAGTCTCAAGCTATGTTCATCAAAGAGAAATCCTGTTTATCCCATACCTACACAATCTTCTTAATGCAGCTCGTTCTATGGTAGATCTTCTAAGGGATTTTCAGTCGGTGAAAGACACTCTGCTATCACTAGGCTGGAAGCTAAATCTACAAAAATCAGACCTGACCCCCCAGCAATCGGAAAATCTTTTTAGGAATTCTCCTTGATTCTTATCGGATTAGATGTTTTCTGCCAGAGACAAAAATCAGCAATCTGATCTCAAGGATCTCTGCCTTCCGTCCCCACCCGAAAGTATCTCTGAGACAGATTATGGTTATTCTCGGTCTGATGACATCGACCATTCCGGCCGTCAAATGGGCACAATTTCATGGGAGAGTACTGCAGGACTTCCTTTTAGCCAGCTGGAACAGGAGCAGATTCTCTCTCGACGGCAAAGTACGTCTTCCTCTCAGGGTGAAAGAATTTCTTATGGTGGCTTCTTCCGGAAAGCTTAAATCAGGGGATACAGTGGAGAGCTTCCAGTCAAATATTAACTACAGATGCGAGCAATATAGGTTGGGGAGCACATTGTGGAGACCAGCTAGTCCAGGGAAACTGGAGTGTAGATCAATCGAGTCTTCCTTCAAATGCAAAGGAACTACTGGCAGTGGTCCTAGCCTAAAGAGCCTTCCGTCCATTCAGAACAAGGATGTGAAGATAATGTCAGACAACCGGGCCACTATGGCCTACGTAAACAAACAAGGAAGCTTGAGAAGCAAGTCTTTGTCAGATCTCACACCAATTGTTCTCCTGGGCCCAGAAAAATGTAAACTCTATTGTGGCAGTTCATTTAAAAGGAGAAGAAAATGTTCTAGCGGACTTTCTGAGCAGGACTCCTCTAAGATCAGGAGAGTGGTCCCTGAACAGGGGTATATTTCTATAGATATGCAACAGATGGCAGTATCCAGTCCTGGACTTGTTTACCACAAAAACCAACACTCAGGTGGACCAGTTCTTTTCCCTTTCTCACCAGGATCGACCTCTAAGAGTGGATGCCTTTTCGGGTCCTTGGCCCCTTGGCCTGTTATATGCCTTTCCTACGATTCCCCTAATCCCAAGGGTATTGATGAAGGTGTTAGAAGAGAAATGTCAGTTGATCCTCATAGCTCCTTTCTGGCCCAGGAGGACTTGGTTTCCTCTCCTACTAAGCCTCTCAGGAGGAGACTACTGGAGACTGCCTCAGATGCCGGACCTTCTGGTTCAGGGACCAGCAAGACACCCGGATGTCCATCAGTTAAAATTGGCGGCTTGGAGACTGAGCGGGTCCTCTTGAGATCTAAGGGCCTTTCAGAAGCGGTCATTGATACCTTACTTAATAGCAGAAAACCAGTCATGTCAAAGATATACCTGAGAGCCTGGACTTCTTTCCTAAAATTTGCTGGAGACACCTGGGATCCTTCTGCACCTCTGAACGTAGGAACTCTCCTAGACTTTTTACAAAGAGGTCTTCAGAACGGCTTAAGGGTCAGTACCCTAAAAGTACAGGTTGCAGCCCTTAGTGCCTTCTTAGATGTCAAGCTAGCTGACTTGCCCTTAATTAGGCGTTTCTTCAAAGGGGCCTCTAGATTAAAACACTCAGTCAGATCCACCATTCCCCCCTGGGATCTTAACTTAGTCCTGTCTGTTCTTATGGATCCCCCATTTGAGCCCCTTTCTGAAATACCACTTAGGCTTTTATCCTTTAAAACAGCTTTCCTTATTGCCATCACCACGGCCAGGAGAGTAGGTGAGATACAAGCCTTTTCCTGTAGACCTCCCTACCTTTCGGTACTAGAAGACAGAATTATACTAAAACACGAGCCTTCCTTTTTGCTTAAGGTAGTCTCAGGATTTCATTGTCAGCAAGAAGTCTCCTTACCTACCTTTTGTCCCCATCCTAAGACAGAAAAGGAAGGGAAGTTCCATCATCTCGATGTTAGGAGGTGTGTTTTGGCATATCTGTCTGCTACCGAGTCTATAAGACATTCTGACCGTCTGTTGGTTCAGTTCGCAGGTCAGAATAAAGGACAGGGAGCCTCCAAGCTGACCATCTCTCGCTGGATAAGATCTACCATATCTATGGCATACGAGGAGAAACATCTTTCCCCTCCTTCACAACTGAAAGCCCATTCCACCAGGGCTATTTCTACCTCATGGGCGGAAGGGGCCTCTGCATCCTTAACCCAGATCTGTCAGGCTGCCACGTGGTCCAGTCCGTCCACTATCTTCAAACATTATAGACTGGATATAATCTCCAACAGAGAACTTTCTTTTGGGCGCAAGGTGCTATCTGCCGTTGTCCCACCCTGAGGGGTTTTTATTTGTTAAATCCTCCTGCTTAGTGCCGTTGGGGAGGCGTATAGAAAAGATAATTACTTACCGGTAATTGGATTTTCCATTTAGCCTCCACAACGGCACTGGCTTATTTCCCACCCGATGTCATAATGTATGGCTAGTTCTTTTTTGTTGTATCTTGTTATATGCTTTACCTTTCTGCAGATTAAGAGAGTGAATATAATAAAGATACCTATACTGAATCTTGAGTTCCTTGAATATTTACTGGAGAAGGTAAGAGGAGGAGGCCCTTTTTTAAATTGATTCTCCATGTTGTTTCCGGTCCCTCCTGCTTAGTGCCGTTGTGGAGGTTAAATGGAAAATCCAATTACCGGTAAGTAATTATCATTTTTATTTTCTGATTACAGATTTTTTTTTTTTTATTCTGTTTCTTGAACATTGTGGGGTCTGCTGCCTGAGAACAAGTGATCACAGTAAGAGACCACTTGTTCTCATACTGTGGAGATGATCAATGCATGTAAATGCAGCTGTCTCCTCCACTGAAAGATCAGCTGACTTCTGCTACTCAGCATGTGTAAATACGCCTTTATAATGCATTTAAAGAATGGCTGCCACATGAGCCTTACACACAATAGAGAGGAGCTGACCTCATTGACTTCTATGGGAGAGTTATATAGGTATGCTCTGACCTGTGCAGAGGTCATTTTACATGCAAGGAGTAGGTAAGGTTTGACAATTGCCCATTGTGAATGTAGGATCCTGTTATCTATACGCAGAGGTGATATATGCCATTCTATACCTGCCTATAGTGAAAGAGTACTGCAGTAAAGTTTTCTGTACAGACCAAGAATTGGCGCCTATTAGGCCTAATGGCCAGTGTGAAAACTAGTTTTTTTTTTCTTTAAATAAAAAAGAATCAATATTTATAATTAAATCTAAAAACTGATACTGTGTGCCCCATATACAGGGATATTGTAGTATGCCCTGTATATGGACTGTTGTGGCTTGCCTTATCTACAGGTACATTGTGTGTTCCATATACAGGGCTGTTATTGCATGCCCTGTGTTCCATAATCTGTTTGACTATCATTGAAATTAATGACCTAGGTTATTTTAAGTCTTCAATATGTTGTAGCTTATTGTATGTTAAAGGGGTTGTGTGACTTCAGCAAATGGCTTTTTATTAAGTAGAGAAAGTTTATTCAAGCCACTTTGTAATGCATTGTGATTTTCCATATTGCTTCTTTTGCTGGCTTGATTCATTTTTCCATCACATTATACACGGCTCGTATCCAAGGGTTACAACCACCCTGCAATCCAGCAACCGTGGATTTGAAAAAGCACTGGCCCCTCTGGTGGCTGAGACCGTGGGAGCTCACATAGGTGGTGTTTTTCCCTATAGAGGGCAAGCATGGCCACCATTGATGGATTGCAGGGTGGTCGTAACAATTGATACGAGCCATGTATAGTTTAGAAAACATAAATTACTTACCGGTAATTCCTTTTTTCTGTTGGCCTCCACAACGGCCACCTGGAGGTTTACCTCGCCTCCTTTAGGGGCAGGAAACAATTAGGTCAGTGCTTTAATAAGCCTCCCCTCACCACCGGACTTCAGTTAGTAACCTAGAACTCATAGATGAGATGCAACACAATTTTATTAATCACATAAGGATTATAACAAAAAAAACGAAGACTTGTACTTCAAGGCAAAACAACATAAGATAAGGGCGGGAATACCCTGCCGTTGTGGAGGCTAACAGAAAAAAGGAATTACCGGTAAGTAATTTATGTTTTTTCCTATTGCCTCCACAACGGCCACCTGGAGGGATAACAAAGAATCATTAGGGGGGGATAACGGCAGATAGAACCTTCCTTCCGAAGGTTAGAGACTTATTAGTGAGAACATCTAGCTTGTAATGCTTGAAGAATGTCAAAGGGTTGGACCAGGTGGCTGCTTGACAAATGTCCTCTAGAGAAGTCGCGGCACCTTCTGCCCAGGACGTAGAAACTGCCCTAGTGGAATGAGCTTTAAGGGCGTGGGGAGGAGACATCCCTTTCTCCTCATAACAAAACGAAATACAATGCTTAATCCAGCGGGAAATGGTAAGTTTACTGGCCGCTTTCCCCCGGTTCGGTCCTTGGAACTGTATTAGAAGATGATCCGAGATCCTAAATTCCTTAGTCCTCTGAAGGTAGAGTAGCACACATCTTCTGACGTCCAGGTTCTGGAAGAGTTTTTCTTTATCAGAAGATGCCTGCGGGCAGAAAGAGGGAAGAGATATCTTTCTGACAATGAAAGGTCGACACAACCTTGGGTAAGAAATGCGGAGCATGACGGAGTATTATTCTGTCCTCTAAAATGGTAAGGTATGGTGGATTAATTGAAAAGGCTTGAATTTCGCCCACCCTCTTAGCCGTAGTAATAGCCAGAAGGAAGGCAGTTTTTAACGACAACAACTTATCAGGGATATCACATAAAGGCTCGAAGGGAGGAGCCATCAGCACTGAAAGGACCAGGTTCAGATCCCACGGGGGAACATAAGACCTTACTGCGGGGCGAATTCTGCTGGCACCTTTAAAGAATCTTCTGACAAGATCCCAATCTGCAAGTTTGACCCCCATAAAGGCACTGAGAGCTGCAACATGTACTTTTGATGTACTTACTTTGAGTCCTTTGTCCAACCCCGACTGGAGGAAGGAGAGGACAACCTCCATATCAGGAGCCATGGAGGGATCCCAAGAGTCCGACACTGCCAAGAGAAAGGTCTTCCACACCCTGAGATAAATCTTAGATGTTATATCTTTCCGGCTTTTCATCAAGGTGTCTATCACACGATCCGAAAGACCCTTACCTTTCAGGATAGACCTCTCAATCTCCAGGCCGTCAGCTGGAGTTGTGGGACATCTGGATGAAAGACTGGCCCCTGATGAAGAAGGTCTGGAATGCTTGGAAGTATGAAGAAGTCCTGACTCGCAAGTGATTTCAACACTGGAAACCAGGCTCTCTTTTTCCAGAATGGGGCCACTAGAATGAGATTGGCATTCTCCTCTCTGGCTTTCATCAAGACTCTCGGGATCAAGGCTATTGGAGGGAAGGCATATAGTAGAACATTGGGCCACCTCCCTGTCAGGGCGTCCACTTGCGAGTGGTGATCCGTGTGGGAAAGAGAGTAGAACTTTGACACTTTCCTGTTTTCTCTTGTGGCAAAGAGATCTATCTCTGGTTGACCCCATCTTTGGCATAGTTGATTGAAGACTACCTGATTGAGGCTCCACTCGCCCTCCCTCAACGTCTTCCTGCTGAGGAAGTCCGCTACTAGATTTCGCTCCCCTCTTATATGGACTGCTGACACAGAAAGGAGATTCTTTTCTGCCCACTTGAATATTTTTGCGGATATGTTCTCCAGCACTGGGCTTCTCGTACCCCCCTGCTTGTTGAGGTACGCAACTGTGGTCGAGTTGTCCGACATGATCCGAACATGTTTTTGAAGCAGCTTTGGAGCAAAAGCCTTGAGTGCCTGCCAGACAGCCGTCAATTCTCTTGCGTTGGAGGACGAGAGGGAGAGATGATGACTCCAGAACCCCTGTTCCAGGTCTCCTAGAAGGTGAGCCCCCCATCCTTGCTTGCTTGCGTCTGTTGTAAGTATCAGGTAATGTTGCTGCCGCCAGTCTACTCCCCTGGACAGGTTGTCTGGAGACATCCACCACTGTAATGAATCTTTTACCTGAACTGGCACTTGTATCCTGCTGTCCAGAGATGACTGCTTTTTGTCCCAGGAGGACAAGAGGAAGGCTTGAAGTGGTCTTAGATGGGCTTGGGCCCACTTCACTCCCGGTATTGCAGCACTCATAAGCCCCAGAATCTTCATTACATCTCTTAATGGAACCGACTGTTTGGCTCGAAACCCTGAGATTTTCTCTACCAGAACTTCCTGCTTTGGAGGGGGGAGAAAAGATGACATTTTCACGGAATCAAGAAGTATTCCCAAAAATACACAGGTCTGACTCGATTGAAGATTTGACTTTGTGAGATTTATTTCCCATCCTAGCTCCGACAAGACGTTCAGTGAGGATTGAAGGTCTCGATTCAACTTCTCCTCTGAAGGAGCGGCAATGAGGAGATCGTCCAGATATGGGACTAGAAGAATCTCTGAGCTGTGAAGGACTCCTGAAACTTCTGCTAAGACCTTCGTGAAGATTCTGGGAGCCGAACAAAGCCCGAACGGCAGGACCCTGAATTGAACGTGATGGATCTTCTCGTCTATCCAGACCGCAAATCTTAGAAACCTTTGATGCTCGGGCCAAATATGAATGTGGTAGTATGCATCGGTCAAATCGAGTGTCACCATAAAAGACCCCCTTTGGAGCAGGTTTACTGTCGATCTTATGGACTCCATCTTGAACTGTTTGTACTGGATAAACGTATTTAGTTTTTTCAAATTTATTATGGCCCTGGGGGACCCATTCCGCTTTTTTATTAAAAAGATTGGGGAGTAGAACCCCCGCCTTTCTTGACTTTTTGGCACTCGAATGATAGCACGCTTTTCCAGTAACATGTCTATCTGGAACAATAAGGTCTGTTGCTCTGAACCTTGCAGGCGATTGTTTACAAAAAAGGAGTCTGATGGCTTTCTTAAGAATTCTAGCTGATACCCGTTGGTTATGACAGACATTATCCATGGTGAAGACCCTATTTTTTGCCAGGCCGGAGCGAAGTGCTGTAGTCTCCTCCCCCCCCCCCCCCTCCCCTACCGGAATCCTGGCGTCATTTTGAAGGCTGACGATTGGACTTTTCGGAATTAAAGAGGAAACCTTTGCTCTTATTTTTAGATTGCCAGTCTTGGTTATTATATCTCTTTTTCTGGACATACTTCCCTCTACCCTGGGTACGAAAATATCTCCTCTGATGGAAGAATTTAGATTCCGTTGGAAACCCTCTTTTTTTTTTTTTTTTTGTCCGAGGCCTTCTCGAGGATATCGTCTAGAGAAGACCCGAAAAGCCTATCCCCCTCACAGGGCAAGGTGCACAATTTGTTCTTGGAGGTAGCATCACCCGACCAAGTCTTTAACCAGACTGCTCTGTGGGCTGAATTCACTAGAGCCGAGGATTTTGCTGAAAGCCTAACGCAGTCCGCCGAGGCATCGGCAAGGAAATTCGCAGCACGCTTAAGGACAGGGATGGAGGCCGAGATCTCTTCCCTGGAAGTGCCTGAGTCCACATGCTCTTCCAACTGGGTTAGCCAGAGACCCAGAGTACGGGCAGTATAAGTAGCGGCAATTGCAGGCCTAAAGGTAGCCGCAGAAGATTCCCAAGCCTTTTTTAACAAGGCCTCACTTTTTTTGTCCATGGGATCTTTTAATAGTCCAACATCCTCAAAGGGGAGGGAGGATTTCTTTGAAATTTTGGCTATAGGCGCATCTACCTTTGGCGGCCTGTCCCACAGAGCAGAGTCCTCCTCCTTAAAGGGGTATTTCCTCTTAAATAGCCTGGAGGCTACCTGCTTTTTCTCCACCTCTCTCCATTCACTAAGTATCATATTCTTAATATTGGTGTGTATAGGAAACACCCTCTGTTTCTTATCCCCCAGCCCCAGGAACATTTGGTCCTGAATCGAAAGGGGCTCCTTGGCGTCTTCCATGTTCATGGTGGTACGTATATTTTTAAGAAGAGTATCCGTATCGTCGATGGAGCAAAGGGGACGGCCTGCAAATTCTTCTGAATCAGAAGAGTCCTCGGCAGAAGAATCATTTCCAACTTCCTCATTAGAATCACTGTCCTCCATTACACGAGGAAGACGATCAGAGGTAGAGGGGGTCTGCACAGAGGCAGCCAGTTTAGCATCCACTACAGCCCCAACTTCATGTTTTATAATGGACCTCAGGCTTTCAATTAGAGAGGGCGACTCCTCAGAGACCACTTTCTCCGTGCATTTTTGACACAGGGATTTCTTGTGGGCAGACGGGAGTGTTCTTTTGCACATAACACATCTTCTTTTTTGAGATGGTTCACCAGACTTTTGGACCTCCTTGCCCTAAAAGGCAAAGGAGAAGTTTCAGAAGACGTCCAAAAGAAAAGGAGGGGGGGGGGGGGGTGAACCATCACCAAAAAGTAGAATCCCTATGGAAGCTGAGGTAAGAAGAGGTCCTCCAGAGGAGGCTTACCGGGCTTGAGGGCTTGGGTGTCTCAGATTTCCCTTCTGACATGGTTGTCACGCGGAAGACCAGGCAGCACAGCGCAGGAATAGCGTCCGGATGCAGCCAGGAAGAAGAGAAGACCAGCGTCTTATAAATCCCATGCGGCTGCGCACGCCGCTGATGTCATCCGCAGGGCGCGCGTCACATGATCCGGCGTCTCCGTCCTCCACTGCGCATGCGCCCGGCCCCGGAAGTAGACCGACACCAAGCGCCCTGCCGTCACGCCACCCTCAGCAGCATAGAGGTAAGGCTGACAAGCCCGGAGAAGCCGACACACGCCGGACTGACACTCTCAGAAGGGGCAGAGAGGCAAGAGCCCCGCGACCTGACCCCCTGCACAGCCCTCCGGAACACCGGGAAAACTTACCAAAGGCATGTGCGCACACTGACACATCCTGCACTCCTGTAGGGACAGGAAACAACTGAAGTCCGGTGGTGAGAGGAGGCTTATTAAAGCACTGACCTAATTGATTCCTGCCCTTAAAGGAGGCGGGGTAAACCTCCAGGTGGCCGTTGTGGAGGCAATAGGAAAAAAATGAATCCAGCCAGCAAAGGAAGCAATATGGACAATCACAATACATTAGAAAGTGGCTTGTATTAAAGGGGTTCTCTGGAAATTAAGAAAATGAAAATATTTATATATTACTTTATATTAAATATATTCCCAAATACCTTTCATTAGTTATAATGGCTAGTTTTGCCTGGGAAGCAATCATTAGGAGAAATAAAATGGTCGCTATCCTATTGGTACACACAGAACCTGTCCTAATAATACAAGAAGAGAAGTTACTTCACAACACTGTGGTAAAGAGCTGCCTCATCCTCCTCTCTGCTCTGCTTTTCAGGCATTATGATCCAGAATACAGGTGAATCTCTGTGGGAATGGAGATGAGGAGGAGACATGAGGATTGTGGGGTGTGACTAATGAGCAGCAGCACTTGTATGCAATCTCCATTACCACAATGAGTCTGTCATGTCCATCCTCTCTTTACTAAATTCCCCAGAGATTCAGCTAAAGTTCTCATCTGTATTCAGGATCATAATCCCTGACAAGCAGAGAGGAGGATGAGGCAGCTCTTCATCTCAGTGTTGTGAACTTGTCCTCCTGTGTGATTAGAACAGGTTTTGTCTGTACTAATAGGACGGCAGCCATTCTGTTTCTCCTGATTGCTCCCCAGACAAAATGAGCCATTATAAATCAAAGGTATTTGGGAATATATTTATTATAAAGTAAAGTATTTTCAGTTTCTTAATTCCCGGAGAACCCTTTTAACTTTCTGTACAAGATAAATGTGTGCTGAAGTGACACAACCCCTTTAAGAGTATCTAATGTTGAGTGAAACACATTTTTATCTGCTGGTAACATGAAGGGTGAATACTACTTGAATCATTAAAGAGGTTATGCAGCCTGTTTGTATTGAGGACCTCTTGATATCTGATCACCATGGGTCTGGCACCTCCAATGATCAACTGTTTGTAGAGGAGGTGGTGCTCTGTTTGAGCGCTGCTTCCTCTTCATTACACTGCATGTAGTCTTGTGCAGTTTGATTACAAGTACTTGATCTATTAACTTGAATAGAGTACTTATAATTGCACTACACCACAGCTACAGGAGAGACAACACATAGTATAAGGAAGTGATAAGCAGTGCTCGCATGGAGCACCACCTCCTTCAAACAGCTGATCAGCTGGTATGCCGGGGGTCGGACCCTTGCCAATCCGATTGATGACCTATCCTCATTGATAGGTCATCAATCTTAAACCGGCTGCACAACCCATTTAAGTTATCCAATCTGCTCAGTTGCCTTTAAAGGGAATGTGTCCTCAGAAACTGACCTATTGTTTAAATCACATTTCTGTGTTTAACATATTTTTAAAGAATATTGACTGATTTAATTTTCCATGTCAATATCTACAGTTGAAACCAGAAGTTTAAAGACACTATAAAAAGACACATATGAATGTTTTTCTTAATCTCTGACATGAAATCAGAATAAACTTTTCCTGTTTTTGGTCAATTAGAATTACCATAATTATTTGCCAAATGCCGGAATAATGAGAGAGAATGTTTTAAGGCATTTTTATTACTTTCTGCAATGTCAAAAGTTTACATATACTAAGATTACTATGCCTTCAACCCTTACACTCCCAGCGCCGTACATGTACTGCGATGGAAGCCGGGACACAAATCTGTACTGCTACGGCGCTCTGCAAGGGTTCAACAGTGGCTGATAAAAAAAAAAAAAAAAAAGCGTAATTTTCCCAAAATAAAGTTAAAAGAAAAAGTAGGAATATTGGGTATCGCCGTGTCCGTATCGACCGGCTCTATAAAAAATATCACATGACCCACCCCGCTAGGTAAACGCCGTAAAAAATAAAAAGTGTAAAAAAAAATTTCCAATTTTCTGATCACCTTGCCTCACAAAAATAAAAAAAATATGGCTCTCAGAAAATGGCAACACAAAGATTTTACCCTGTTCAAAAATGCATCTAATGTGTAAAACGTAACAAAAATGTTAAACATATTGGGTATCACCGCGTCCGTAACAACCTGCTCTATAAAAATATTACATGAGATGGCCTCCCAGGTGAATGCTGTAAAAAAAATAAAAAAAAAACTACCAAAAGAGCCATTTTTTTCCCTCTTGCCTCACAAAGTGTAAAAGCAGGCGATCAAAAAGGCGTATTTACCCCAATATGGTACCAATCAAACCTTAATCTCGTCCTGCAAAAAATTAGACCCTACCTAAGACAATCGCCCAAAAAAATAAAAAAAATATGGCTCTCAGAAAATGGCAACAAAAAAGATTTTATTCTGTTCAAAAATTAATTTACTGTGTAAAACTTGACAAAAATAAAAATAGACATATTGGGTATTGCGTCCGTAACAACCTGCTCTATAAAAATATCACATGATTTGCCCTTTCGGGTGAATGCTGTAAAAACATTTTTTTTAAAAACTGTCAAAACAGCTATTTTTTTCCACCTTGACTCACAAAAAGTGTAATACCAACTGATCAAAAAGTCTTATGTACCCCAAAATGGTACCAATCAAACCGTCATCTCGTCCTGCAAAAAATGAGCCTCCACATAAGACAATAACTCAAAAAAATTAAAATCAATAGCTCGCGCAAACCAATCCATCAAAATCTGTGCTGCAAAATCCATATGGCGCTCCTTCTGTTCTGAGTCCTGCAATGTGCCCCCACAGCAGTTTATCACCACATATGGGGTGTTGCCATATTCAGGAGAAATTGGGGAACAAAATGGGGTGCGCTTCTCCTGATACCCCTTGTGAAAATGAAAAATTTGGGGCTAAAGCAACATTTTATTGGAAGAAATGAAACATTTCATTTTCACAGCCAAGTGTTTCCAAATTCTGTAAAACGCTTAGTGGGTCAAAGTGGCCAGTACGCCCCTTAATATATTCTTTGAAGCGTGTAGTTTCCAAAATGAGGTCACTTTTTGAGGGTTTACACTGTAGGGGTACGTCAGGGTCTCTCAATTACAAAATGGTGCCCAAAAACCATTCTAGCAAAATCTGCCTCCAAAATCCGTATGGCGCTCCTTTCCTTCTGACCACTGCCACAAACCCATAGAAACATTTACCACCACATATGGGGTATTTCTGTAAACTGCAGAATCAGAGTAATGTATATTGAGGTTTAGTTTGCTGTTAACCCTTTTTGTGTTGCAAGAAAAATTAACGTGAATAATCTACCAAAAAAGCGTAATTTTGAAATTTCACCTCCATTTTATTTTAATTCTTGTGGAACACCTCAAGGGTTAACAAAGTTTGTAACATCAGTTTTTCTAATTTGAGGGGTGTAATTTCTAAAATTGTCATTTATTAGTGGTTTTCATTACGTAAGCCTCACTTTAAACTTCAAACTGAATTGGTGCTCAAAAAAATGGTTTGGGAAATTTTGTTGAAAAATTGCTTCTAAACTTCTAAGCCCTCTTACTTCCTAAAAAAATAAAATTACATTTTCAAAATGATGCCAACATAAAGTAGACATATGGGGAATGTTAAGTAGGTGAATTATCACCTGTTTTAAAAGCAAAATTTTTGGTAGATTTTGTATTTTTCATAAATAAAGGTGAATATATAAATATATATATACTAAAAAGTATAAACCTGAAGGTGTATGCCCCTTACAGAGTAATGAGGGGGGAGTAGCAGAGAGCGATGAGGAGAAAGCAAAGCTACTAAATAACTTTTTCTCCACTGTATTCACTGAGGAAAATAAAATGTCAGATGAAATGCAGAGTATAAAAGTAATTTCCCCTTTAAAAGTGTCCTCTCTGACCCAGGAAGAGGTGCAGCAACGTCTTAAAAATATTAAAATGGACAAATCACCAGGACCGGATGGCATACACCCCCGTATCCTAAGAGAATTAAGTAATGTAATCGACAGACCCTTATTTCTGATATTTAAGGACTCTATACTGACGGGGAGTGTTCCACAGGATTGGCGCATAGCAAATGTGGTGCCAATATTCAAAAAGGGTCCAAAAACAGAGCCTGGAAACTATAGGCCGGTAAGTTTAACTTCTGTTGTAGGTAAACTGTTTGAAGGTTTTCTGAGAGATGCTATCTTGGAGTACCTCAATGAAAATAAGCAAATAACTCCATATCAGCATGGCTTTATGAGGGATCGGTCATGTCAAACCAATTTAATCAGTTTCTATCAGGAGGTAAGTTCTAGACTTGACCGCGGCGACTCAATGGATGTCGTATATTTGGACTTCTCCAAAGCGTTTGACACGGTACCACATAAAAGGTTAGTATACAAAATGAGAATGCTTGGCCTGGGAGAAAATGTCTGTATGTGGGTAAGTAACTGGCTTAGTGATAGAAAACAGAGGGTGGTTATTAACGGTACATACTCAGATTGGGTCACTGTCACTAGTGGGGTACCACAGGGGTCTGTATTGGGTCCTATTCTCTTCAATATATTAATGATCTTGTAGAAAGCTTGCACAGTAAAATATCAATTTTTGCAGATGACACTAAACTGTGTAAAGTAATTAACACAGAGGAGGACAGTGCACTGCTACAGCAGGATCTGGATAGACTGGAGGCTTGGGCAGAAAAGTGGCAGATGAGGTTTAACACTGACAAATGTAATGCATATGGGAAGGAATAATGCAAGTCACCAGTACATACTAAATGGTAAAGCATTGGGTAACTCTGACATGGAAAAGGACCTAGGAATTTTAGTGAACAGCAAACTAAGCTGCAGAAACCAGTGTCAGACAGCTGCTGCCAAGGCCAATAAGATAATGGGTTGCATCAAAAGAGGCATAGATGCCCGTGATGAGAACATAGTCCTGCCACTTTACAAATCACTAGTCAGACCACATATGGAGTACTGTGTACAGTTCTGGGCTCCTGTGAACAAGGCAGACATAGCAGAGCTGGAGAGGGTTCAGAGGAGGGCAACTAAAGTAATAACTGGAATGGGTGGACTACAGTACCCAGAAAGATTATCAAAATTAGGGTTATTCACTTTAGAAAAAAGACGACTGAGGGGAGATCTAATAACTATGTATAAATATATCAGAGGTCAGTACAGAGATCTCTCCCATCATCTATTTATCCCGAGGACTGTGACTGTGACGAGGGGACATCCTCTGCGTCTGGAGGAAAGAAGGTTTGTACATAAACATAGAAGAGGATTCTTTACGGTAAGAGCAGTGAGACTATGGAACTCTGCCTGAGGAGGTGATGATGGTAAGTTCACTAAGAGTTCAAGAAGGGCCTGGATGTATTTCTGGAGGGTAATAATATTACAGGTTATAGTTACTAGAGATGGGTCGTTGATCCAGGGAGTTATTCTGATTGCCTGACTGGATTTGGGAAGGAATTTTTTCCCCCTAAAGTGAGGAAAAATGGCTTCTACCTCACAGGGTTTTTTTTTGCCTTCCCCTGGATCAACTTGTAGGAAAACAGGCTGAACTGGATGGACAGATGTCTTTTTTCGGCCTTACAAACTGTTACTATGTTACTATATTGACTCAAATTTATGACTGTCATGAAGTACAATGTGTCACGAGAAAACAATCTCAGAATGGCCTGGACAAGTAAAAGCGTTCCAAAGTTATTACCACATAAAGTGACATATGTCAGATTTGCAAAAATCGGCCTGGGATTTTAGGTGAAAAGGGGCTTGTACTGAAAGGGTTAAACTATTCTGGATGGCCCATATGATGTCACGTGTTTGGAAGCTTCTGTTAGGTTTGTTGGCAACATCAGAGTTAATTAGACACCTGTGGATGTATATAAATGCACACCTGAAACACACTGCTTCTTTGTGTAGCATCGTGGGAAAGTCTAAAGAAATCAGTCAAGTTATCATGAAGAGAATTGTGGACTTGCACAAGTCTGGCTCAACCTTGGGTGCAATTTTAAGATACTTGAAGGTGCCTCGTTCATCTATACAAACAATTATACGCAAGTGCTAACAAGATGGGAATGTCCAGCCATCATACCGCTCAGGAAGGAGACAGGATCTGTGTCCCAGAGATGAACGTGCTTTGGTCCGACATGTGCATATCACCCCAAGAACAAAAGCAAAATACCTTGTGAAGATGATGGTGGAAGCTGGTAACATTGTGTAAATATCCACAGTGAAACGAGTACTATATCAACATGGGCTAAAAGGCCACTGTGCCAGGAAGAAGCCATTACTCAAAAAGAAACATAAAAAAAGACAGATTAATGTTTGCAAATGCACACAGGATCAAAGACCTACATTTTTGGAGATATGTCTTGTGGTCTGGCGAAACTAAAATTGTAGTTTTTGGCCATAATGACCATTGTTTACATTTGGAGGAAAAAGGGAGAAGCTTGGAAGCCTAAGAAAATCAATCAAACTGTGAAACACGGGGGTGGCAGCATCATGTTGTGGGGTTGTTTTGCTGCAGGTCTTCTAAATGGACAATGACCCGAAGCATACTGCCAAACTGGTTACAAAGTGACTTAAGGATAACAAAGTTGATGTTTTAACATCACAGGGCCATCACAAAGCCCTGATCTCAATCCTGTTGAAAATCTATGGGCAAAGCTGAAAAGGCAGGGGCGATCAAGGCAACCAACTAACTTGGCTCAGTTACACCAGTTTTGTCAGGAGGAAAACTGGTGTTATTACCAAAAAGTGTAATAATGAATGATCAAAAAATCATGTGTACCCAAAAATGGTACCAATAAAAAGTCAACTCTTGCAAAAAAAGAACCTCTGCACAAGATTGGCAGAAAAATGGCGTTCAGAAAATGGAGACAAACATTTTTTTCAAAAATGCTTTATTATGTAAAACTGAAACAAATAAACAAAGTAGACATATTTGATATCCTCACATCTGTATCAACTAGCTCTACGAAAACAGCACATGATCTATCCTGTCAGATGAACATTGTAAAATACAAAAAATAAAAACTGTGGCAAAACATCTATTCTTTGATTACCTTGCCTCACAAAAAAAGTAATGTAAAGCGATTAGAAATCATATGTTTGATTATTTGATTTGTTTGAAAAATTGATTAAAATGAAAAATCTGCCAAAAAAGTGAAATTTATAAAATTCATCTTCATTTTCCTTTAATTATTGTGGTATACCTAAAGGGATAACAAAGTTTGTGAAATCAGTTTTGAGTAACTTGAGGGATGTAGTTTCCAAAATGGGATCATTTATGGAGGGGCTTCTAATATGTAAGCGCCACAAAGTGAATTCCGACCTGAACTAGGTTTTGGAAATTTTCTTAATGTTAAGAATTGCTAAAATTCTAAGCTGCCTTCCGTCCTAAAATAATAAAATTTTAATAATAAAACACTTTGTTTTAAAAGCAGAGGAATTGAAATTTAGAAAACTGCTAATTTTTCAAAATTGTTGGTAAATTTTGGATTTTTCATAAATAAAAGTGAAATATATTAACTCAAATTTATGACTGTCATGAAGTATAATGTGTCACGAGAAAACAATCTCCGAATGGCTTGGAGAAGTAAGTGTTCCAAAGTTATTACCACAAAGTGATACATGTCAGATTTTCAAAAATAAGCCTGGCCACGAAGGTGCAAAATTGCCCCGTCATTAAGGGGTTAAAAATAAAAACATGAAAATTTTAAATCACCCCCTTTCCCCAAAATAAAAAAATAAAACTAAAAATATAACTAAAATATACATCATGTGTATTGTTTTGCTAGCTTATTCTACAAAGATCATTTTTTTTCTTTTCTGTAATTTGGAATTGTCAATAAAAAAATACACATCGGTATCGCCATTTGCGTAAATACAAAAATCCCATGTCTTCCCCAAACGGGAAACGGAAAAAACAGAAAATGGCCGATTTTCTCCGTTTTCAGTGGCTTCATTTTCTACATAAAAATGAAATAAAAAGTGATCAAAGTCACATGAAAAGTACAGATCCCCCAACAATAAGCCCCCCGCACAGCTGCGTATGCATAATTACAAAAAATGTATAGGGGTCAAAATATGGTGACGAAAAAATAACTTTTTTTTTTTCTAACTTTATTTTATCTCTAACAAAACGCAAGAATACTATACATAAAAGGTGTTGCCAGATTTGTACTCACCTGAAGAATGAAAGTAATTGGTCAGTTTTATGGGACATCGAACGTAATTAATTATCGTAACATAATTAAAAAAACAAACAAACCTAAAACTATGATGGAATTGTTTTGTATCCAATTTCACCCCATTTGTATTTTTTACTCACTTCCCACTAAATCATATACAATATTAAATGGTGGCGTTTGAAAGTACAATTTGTCCCGCAAAAAACAAACCCTCATACGGTTATGTGAACGGAAAAATAAAAATTATGGTTCTGGGAAGGCAGAAATTGCCAAAACAAGGCAAAAACAAAAAGCCTCTGTGGTAAAATGGGAGTAAAAGGGTTTAGATTAATTCTTAAAAGTAAATGACAGTTCTGGCATTCACATGATCATCCGATACGGCCTACTGATCAGCAGAAATATGAGACTGGATTTTAGGATACGGTTTGCGATAAACACACAACAGCTGGGGTGGATCATCAATTTTCAAACATCTGTACTATCCACCTCGGTAACAAAGGTTTTTAGGCATAGAGCTAGACTCTACCAAAGATCATTCCTACCAGAAGAAATTAGGATGTTGACTGATAAATCCAGGGAATGGTCACTGAAAGGGAGGGCGACAATAAGACAGATTGAGAATTCTGGGGTTTATGATTTTCTATATCCCTGCAGTTCAGTGGGCCCAGACCATTACAGATGTGGATGTTAAAAAAAAAAAAAAAAAAAAAAAAAAAACGAACGGTATGATCCCTTCACTAGACAACCAATTTTATCTACAAAGGTGAAGATTTCTGTTTGATGGGCAAAGAAAAGCAGCTTATCAAGGGGAAGCTGGTAATAAATATAACAGCTGCCAGTGCAGTAGAATGGGGAATAGATATCCATCCATCCAAGATGTGTGGCTACCAGAGAAGTATGACATCCTCAAATTACAGAGAGCTCTAAAGAGCTTCAGAGACAGGATAAAGAACCATCACATACAAATCTGTTTGGACAGTATGACAACTGTAGTCTTTTTAAACCATCAGGGTGGAACAAAGAGTCCCCTACTGAATTTATCCACGAAAATCTGCAGATGGGCAGAAGCAAATGTTCTCTTGCTCTCTCACTGCGATACATCTCAGAAGCTCAGAAAACATGTCAGACTGCCTCAGTTGAAAGTAAATTCTAACAGGAGAGTGGGCTGTATTCCCACAATTATTTCAGTTAATAATAAACAAGTGGGTCTGCCTGGAGGTGGACCTATTTGCGATTAGTCAACAAAAAGACCTGTCAATTCTGTTCGTTGAATCCTCTGGACAGACCAATGTCATATCTGTGGACATGCAAACTAGCTCTTGCATTTCCTCTGATTCCTATGATATCAAAGATTTTCAGGAAAGTAAGACCATCAAGCATCTGTAATCTTGGTAGTCCCTTTTTAGCCAAAAAGGTTCTCTGGAACATGCCAGCGGGAAAGCAGGGATCCAAGATGGCGCCAACAGTAGAGGCTCTTTCTGCCTCAGATGGCTGCAGATTCGAACAGGGAGAGCGAGCAGGAAGAGGACCAAGCACGAAATGAACTACCAGTCTCTTGGAGATTTCAGAGATCTCTCTGAAACTATGGCACCCCTGCACAAAGACCTGCTAAAAATCAAGCGAAATCTAAAGCAAGTTAATGAAAGCTAGTCTGAAAAAGCGCAAAATGCATTCATATATCCACTCAAATAAAAATGCCTCCTCCTGGACACTACTGTCTACAGGACAAATAGCCAAGCAGTTCAGTGAATTTTACCCCTCGCTATATAATCTCAGAGATCCCATAGGCCCCCTGGAAACCCAGGAAAGGGAGAAGATAGAGAGCTGGCTATCTTAGCTCCATCTCCCTTCCCTCTCTTGCATGCAAGCTAGTTCTTACTCAACCCTTTTTTCTTTGCAAGAACTAGAAAAGGTTTAGGTCAACCCCCCCCCCCCCCTCCCCAGCACGATACAAATGTCCAGGACCCGACTGTTTACCCTCTATTATATCACCTTCTCCTCCTTGCTGCTGCCAAAATTACTGACTGTTTGTAACAGGGTGCTAAATAACCAACTACCTGTCAGGGGAGGTCTGGGGTCCGGGGAGAGTGGCAGTCCCTTAGCTCGACCCGCAACTCCTGTCCCTGCCTATTTGCCTCACCCTAGGCTAAAGGTCCTAGGGGGACAACTGGACGACAGTCCTTTGCCTAGCTAGGGAGGCGGGTATGAGGACAGACTGACAGACAAACAACGAGAAACACAGAGGAGGGTCAGGCGGTCCGAGGTCGATAACAAGAGAGCAGTATCAGGTCAAAAACGTAATCCACAAGAATGTCCAAGAAGCTAGCCGGGGTAAAGCACAGACAAAATAGCATAAACACAGAGAACAAAGCGAGATCCAGGAGCACAGCTGCGATAGGATACCAACAACAGGAGTTCAAGGAAGGCTGGTGACTGCTGGAAGACCAAACAAGCACTGGCAATGAGGTGTAGCAGGAAGGAACCTAAATACAGACTGGACTCCCGCCCCAACCTCTGATAGGGGCTGGGAACCTGTCAGTAAGATTAGCCTCAATCACAGAACACCTGGTTAAAAACAGGGTGGATGCCAGTGAATACAGCAAAGCCAGTTTAAAGGGACATGCGCACTGAAATCAGAGTGTGCGTAACTAGGAACGCGAGTTGGGTGCGGCAACCCGCCGCGTCCCTAGCAACGGTTCAGGCACAGGGGGACCGGCAGCCGAGGCACGGTGGCTAGACCTGCAGCCGGCCCTGACAGTACCCCCCCCCCCTCCCAAGGGGGGCCACCGGACCCCTAGAGTTAGGAGACGGTTTAGATGGAAACGACCTATGAAAGAGGTGGACCAGTCGAGGAGCATGAACACGGTGGGACGGCACCCATGTACGCTCCTCCGGACCATAACCCTTCCAATCCACCAGGTATTGTATAGACCCCCTCACTTGCCTAGAGTCCAAGATCTTATGCACCTCATATTCAGGCTCCCCTTGGACCAAGCAAGGCGAGGGAGGGTCCTTGGATGGAATAAGTGGGGGCAAACACTTTTTCAACAGAGACTTATGAAAAACATTATGTACCTTAAGGGAGTCCGGCAATGCTAACCTATATGACACAGGATTTATTACTGAAATCACCTCAAAAGGCCCAATAAAGCGCGGGGCCAATTTACACGAAGGAACCTTCAACTTGAGATTTTTGGTAGACAACCAAACCTTGTCTCCCACCATATAGGAAGGAGATAACACCCTTTTACGGTTTACAGCACGAACCATCGAATTCTGGGACGCCTGGAGATTCTTCTGAATCTCGTCCCACACTGTGCACAGTGAATTATGAGTGAAATCAGCCTGGGGATTAGTGGAGGAACCAGAAACAGAAAGACGAAACCGAGGATGGAAGCCAAAATTACAAAAGAACGGAGAACGTTTGGTAGAGGAATTGACATGGTTGTTAATGGAGAATTCCGCCAAAGACAGAAATTCAGACCAGAGATGTTGTTGATCAGAGACAAACAGGCGGAGATACTGAATTAACTCCTGGTTTAACCTCTCGGTTTGCCCGTTTGTCTCAGGATGAAAACCAGAAGAAAATGACAACGATATATTTAATTTATGACAAAACTCCCTCCAAAATTTGGCAACAAATTGAACACCGCGATCAGACACAATGTTCTCAGGAATCCCATGAAGCCAAATCACATGATCGATAAACAGAGAAGACAAGGTCTTAGCATTTGGGAGTTTCTTAAGGGGAACAAAATGAGTCATCTTAGAGAATCTGTCAACGACCACCCATACTACCGTATAGCCCTGAGAAACCGGCAGATCCGTAATGAAATCCATGGAAATGTGGGTCCACGGTTTAGTAGGTATAGGTAACGGACACAACGGGCCCTCAGGCCGTTATCTAGGACATTTTCCCCGGGCACAAACGTGACAGGCTGACACAAAAGAAAATACATCCTTAGCCCAACGGGGCCACCAATAATTACGGGACAATAGTTCTTTAGTACCTCTGATACCGGGATGACCAGCCAGGGATGTACTGTGGGCCTCTTCCAACACTTTAAGGCGTAAATGTAAGGGAACAAATAATTTGCCTTCCGGAAGGTCTTTCGGTGCCGAGGACTGACTGGCAAAAATTTGGGAAGCTAAGTTGGAAGAGACCGCAGCAAGTACCACACCCGGGGACAAGATAGTTTCAGGCTCAGATTCCAAGAAATCAGCGAGCCCAAAACTGCGGGAGAGAGCGTCCGCTTTGATGTTCTTGGAACCTGGACGATAGGTGACAAAGTTAAAACGAGAAAAAAACAGGGCCCATCGGGCCTGGCGAGCATTCAAGCGTTTAGCATTAGCCAAATAAACAAGATTCTTATGGTCAGTTAACACTATAAACTGTTCTTTGGCCCCCTCAAGGTAATGTCTCCATTCTTCGAGTGCCAACTTGATAGCTAACAGCTCTCTGTTTCCAATATTATAATTTTTCTCAGCACTATTAAATTTCTTAGAAAAAGAAGCACAAGGCCTTAAATTTGTAAAGGTGGAAGGACCCTGCGACAGAACTGCACCCACACCGTGTTCAGAAGCATCCACCTCTACAACAAATGGTTTTTGAAGGTCAGGCTGAACTAAAACCGGGGCCTTCATGAAGGCAGACTTCAATATCTTAAAGGCTTCTTCAGCCGATGGGTCCCAAGTCACAACATCCGCTCCCTTCTTAGTGAGATCAGTCAGGGGTTTCGCAATCACGGAGAAGTTGTGAATGAACTTGCGATAATAATTAGCGAAGCCCAGGAAGCGTTGGAGTGACTTGAGACTAGTGGGCCGGGCCCACTCAGAAATTGCTGAGACCTTGACAGGATCCATCTGGATGTCCTGAGGAGTTAGAATATACCCCAGAAATGAAACCTTTTGAACGGCAAATAGACATTTTTCTAACTTAGCAAACAGTTTATTATCCCTAAGCCTTTGTAGAACAGTTCGCACATGATGAACGTGAGATTCCCAATCAGGGGAATACACCAGAATATCATCTAAATAAACAATGACATTGACCCATAATGTCCTGAAATATGGTGTTCATGAAACCCTGGAAGACCGCGGGGGCATTACAGAGACCGAATGGCATGACAAGGCCGTTTTCCACTCATCCCCCTGTCTAATCCGAATGAGGTTGTATGCCCCACGGAGGTCAAATTTAGAGTACCAGGAGGAATCAGAGGTTTGATTCAGGAGGTCTGGAATTAATGGCAAAGGATACTGATTTTTGACAGTAATTTGGTTGAGGTTTCTGTAATCTATACAGGGACGGAGACCCCCGTCCTTCTCAACAAAGAAGAATCCTGCCCCAGTAGGAGATTCAGAAGGACGGATGTGTCCAATGGCTAAACTGTGCTGGATGTATTCCTTCAAAGACTCCCTCTCAGGCAGAGTTAAATTGTAAATCCTTCCCTTAGGGAGTTTGGCTCCAGGGACAAGGTCAATTTTGCAGTCCCCTTCCCGGTGTGGGGGAAGGGTCTCTGCCAGAGTTTTAGAAAAAACATCAGAAAAATCAGCAATATACTCAGGAAGGGACTGAACAAAAGACAGGGAGGAATTCATACACAGAGGGGCAAGATGACTGGTGCACTGCGGACCCCACTTGACCAGATCGGCCGTGCACCAGTCAATCACAGGATTATGAAGCTCCAACCAGGGAAACCCCAAAATTAAATCTACCGATAAGTCTTTCATGACTAGAAAACTTATTTCTTCAGAGTGGATGGACCCCACCGACAATCTTAACAAGGGAGTCTGGAATTTGACTTCCCCTGCCAATAAAGGGGTAGAATCCACACTAGAAACATAAATACTGGGAGACAGGGGTACCAAAGCTTCAGACAAATTTGACACCACTGAAGCATTAATAAAATTAGCTGCTGACCCCGAATCCACAAAGGCTTTACCTTCATAGATCCGAGTACCTAACTGAAGTTTAAAGGGCAGGAGAACTTTTATTAGAAATTGGGAGTACCTGTGCTCCTAGGGTACCCTCCCGTAAGTATCCTAGGAGCGGGACGGCGCATGCGCACTGTGATGCCCACTTTGGGCACGGCATCGCCGTACCTAGTGCGCATGCGCCGTCCCGGCAGAAGGCTGCGCAGGCGCGGGATTTGTATGGAAGGAAGGGAGGACCCGAGATACGTGGAGGGCGGGTGCGGCAAGTAGCTGGGGCGGGGAATTCATTCAAATAAGGACAGGAGCCCGGGCTCGAGCCCGGTGAACCCCGCCTCCGGGCTCTTCCGATACCTCATTTGCATACCATTAAAAGTGCGTTTTTGGCGTTTCTGAAGGTCAAAAGAAGCCGCAAAAGGTAACGTTGCATTTATTAGAGCATGTGCTATGGGGCTATTTTAGTGCTTTATAGGGGCCTGGGAGGTGACAGACTCCCTTTAATCACCATTCTGCCAAAAGAAGGAAAGTACCATGCATCCTGTGCCAGCTACAGGCCAAAGGGTCAAGTTACCAGTTAGCAGCATTTGCTGATGACCTCTTGGTCATAATTACAAACCCTGAAGAGGCATTGCCAGCGATCCTAATACTATTTTAAAGATTTGACGATATGTCGAATTTTCCGATTCATCCTTCCAAATCTCAGGTGCTAAATGTCACATTAAATCAGCAAACACAAAACATGTTAGAACTACATACCCTGTATAAATGGTCCTCCAGAGCCATAAAATTCTTGGGTGTGAACCTCACCTCAGACCCTATGAACTTGTATAAAGAAAACTTCCAATCCTTCCCGCAGACTCTCAAAAACATTATAGATACTTGGGAAATCCCCGTCACGTCCTGGTTTGGGAGACGGACATTAATTAAATCTATCTTGGTGCCTTAAATACTATACTACATGCATACTCTACCTATCCCCTACCAAAAACTTTCTTTACACAGCTAAAACATCACTTTTCTAATTTCCTTTGGCGTAAGTGGCGTCCATGTCTTCCTCACTCTACGCTGATTCAACCGAACAGATCAGGAGGCCTGGGCCTCCCAGACCCGACACTCTATGATTGGGCGGTCCATGGGATGAGATGTTTGGAATGGCTCAGGTCTAACCAGGATGGATTGGACATACAGGCTGAGGTGGGAGAAGCGAAACCACCTCTAAGAGCTTATCTGTTCTCCCCACCAAATATGACCCACCACACCAACATGCTGAACAGCATGACAAGAACTGCCATTAAGATTTGGCATACCAATCTTCCCAAGGTGTTGCTTTCCTCGATAACACCCCCAGTGCTACAGGTGGGGGACGTCTTGTGGAATTCTACTCCGGCCTTCAGTTCTACATTGTCTGAGGAGAACACACAGATATCATTGCCACTAGTAGATCTATTAGATACAGCCGGGGCCCTTCGGGATAACTGGGAATCTCATCCCAGACTGCTCACACTCACCTTTGTACATAAAACCCATGCCTCAAACTCCTAAAATGTGAAACAATGTCTCTATCAAGCCAAATACCTAAAAAGAAAATTGGAGTGATTATATACCAACTTAGTTTCCCAGGCCAGACCCGAGACCTATGATTTTATTCATCAATGGGAGAAAGGCCTTGGCACCCAGTTTTTAAAGAAAAGACACAACACACCTCCTTTCTTTTGCACCGAAGGTGTCTCACTGTGTAAAGCTGCAGGAGAATTTCTAGATGGTATTACACACCACAAAAATGCCATACTCCCTTCCCCGAGTGTGACCCTATGTTCTGGAGATGCCAAAACGTGACAGGCACACTCCTACACACATGGTGGCAGTGCCTGGACATAACCGCCTACTGGTGACAAATATGCTTAACACTCACTAACATAAGCAAGATCAAAATAACACCTTCTGCCCAATGTTGTCTATTGGGTATCCTAGAAGTTGTTAAATGCACCAGACAATTGAGGAAACTGTTCATTATTGTTAGCCGCTGCCAGGATCTTGATGGCTACTAACTGGAAATCTATGGATGCTCCGACATACTCGCAGTGGTTGACAGTGTCAATATAGAATGGAACAGATTGTGGGTTGGTAGTCTAGAAGAACACAATGGTTTCAAGTAGTATGGACTCCCTGGAAGACATTTAGAAACGTCTCCCAATGATTCCTCCTTACTATAAGAGACGAGACAGTTTACATTGAAGATAGACCTCTCCTCTGTACTCCTTCCTCTCCCTCAAGTTAGTACTTTTTTTTGTGCCTTATGTTGCTTCGTAATATTGCACGCACTGTTATCTCACAGTACTATTTGTACAACATCTGTACACTGATTTCTCAAAAGCCAACTGTTATTGTACTGATTTTGTACTTCAATAAACAGTTGAAAATTAAAAAAAATAAAGGGGAAAGAGGTTTGCCTCAGCATCAGTTGAGCAGATATACAAAGCGGCAACATGGAAAAAAGTTAACACATTTACAAAACATTGCAGACTTTATGTAATGGCAGATCAGGGCTGTGTATTTGGATGCAAAATCCTACAAGCAGTGACTCTTACCCCTGCCCCCCCAAAAAAAAAAAAATCTTAGGTGTGCTGTTGTGGAGATGACTGGGGGGAAAAGTGTAATTATGCTTACCAGTAATTTTGGGTTTCCTGGAAATCGCCCACAACTGCACCTGTAATTTCCCTCCCTTTCAAGGTAATTTTTGTCTTTTTTTGTTGTATGCTTTAATTATTAAAGTAAAATTGAGTTGGAGTATTATTGCTGTTATTTATGGTAAATCACTGAGGAATAGTAGGAAGGGGAGGTCTTTTAACCTCTCTGGAAGTCAGCTTCCTGTACCTAACAGGGGAGGAGCAATCTCAAGTGTACTGTTGTGGAGATTTCCAGGAAACCCCATTACCGGTAAGTGTAATGACACTTTTTTTTCCTTGTACAATGACCTCTGCACAGATCACAAAGCATGCTTAGAAAACTCCTATAGTCAATGAGGTCATTTCCAGACCATTGTGTCTATGGCCCATGTGTCTTCCATAAAGCAATTTTCTTAATGCTTTCTAAATACTGTTAAGAACATCTCAGGCAAGATGACCACCCCCCATAATCATCAGGAAATAGAGTAAATCTGCAATTGGAAAATAAAAACAGATTAGAAAAAAGGATATGTATTGCTACATTATCTGGTTTTAACTGGCAGATAAAATGTTTGGTGACACACTTCCTTCAATGGACTACCTACTGTTTGCATTAAGATACACTGCCTACGTGCTTCACTGACCAGCTCTCTCTGCATATTAAGCCGATCTTTGATAACTTAGGCATGATGTTGGCAGTATTATAAATTCTTGAGATGTTATGCAATCTAAAGATTATTATAAAGACTATGCCATTATTCTCTGATTTTAAGCAGCATTTTTTTTATTAGGGTACTGCAGCTATGGTAATGGAAAGTGTAATGTTTGCAATTCTGGCAGAAAGGTCCCTTGGTCCCAAGTTGTATGGGATCTTTCCACACGGACGTCTGGAGCAATTCATTCCAGTAAGTGCAACAAAGATATTGCGGGCCATTTTATGTATTTATGCCACTGTTGTGGTGTAAAAGTCATAATTATGGCACATACCTATTTGCAGCATAATTTGCAACTTTTAGAGGTTCTCACTCAAGAGGTGGGGTGAGCTGGTGGGCCTGGGTTCACTCTGCCCACCGGATTTACCATAGATTGCATCAGATACTGGCATAAATTATAGCGGAAGTCTATGCCAGTGCGTGGCTGGCATAGACTTCAGTTTCTAGCACACAGCAGGACAAAGATGTAACCAATTCATTAAGAGGCATCAGCCTCTTAATAAATGAGATGTATCTCTCTGTGATGCACATGGGTCAAGACAGGCATATGGGAAGGCCAGTCTTGATGAATGTCCCTTATTGTGATATTCCTAGGCTTGTGATAAATGAGTAAGTGTTGTGCAAGAGCTTTCTGGATCAAAGGTTTTTGTAACTGCTGGTGGCCACTGACTCATTTGGCTTGAGTATTAGTGGAACCTGCTTTACATGCAGTCAAATTAGTTCCTTTGGTTCAAAACTCTTTGGCTTGTGCAAGTTTTTCATCTTGACTCTAAATAACACACACTGGCCGACATTTACTAATGCACCATAATTTGTGACTCATATTTTCGCTTCAAAAGTGGTGAGAAGACGGCAAGACTTAGGTCCCATTAACACGACCGTAATATTTGCAGGTCCGCAAAAATGCAGACCCGCAATAATACGAGGGGCCACCAGGCGTGTGTTCCGCACCGCCCGGAACACACGCTGGGCGGCCCCATTCAAAATGCCTATACTTGTCCGTGTGTGCGGACAAGTATAGGACATGCTTTATATTTTTTGCGAGAGATATTCCATGATACTTCTTGCCCCAAAAGTGATAACAAAAGGGGGCATGATTTAGTGGGAGGAGATGAGATGTAGCATGTCATAAGTTATACCTCAAGTCTGCATTTCCAAACCATTAAAACTCTGTGGGACTGCTAGAGATAGACAAGCACTGTACTGATCTTTGACAGTCCCCTAGACTTTCATTAAAGGGGTATTCTCATCTTGGACAATTGGGGCATATCGCTAGGATATGCCCCCATTGTCCTATAGGTGCGGGTCCTGCCGCTGGGACCCGCACCTATATCGAGAACGGGGCCCCCAAAGTGAAGAAGTGCGCACCGCGCAAGAGCGGCCCGCTCTCCATTCACTTCTATGGGGCCGCCGCAAATAGCCGAGCGCTGGCTCGGCTATCTCCGTCGGCTCCATAGAAATGAATGGGAGCGGTGGCCGTGCATGCGCAGTGGGCTCCCATTCATTTCTATGGAGCTGATGGAGATAGCCGAGCCAGCGCTCGGCTATTTGTGGCGGCCCCATAGAAGTGAATGGAGAGCGGGCCGCGCTTGCGCGGTGCGCGCTTCTTCACTTTGGGGGCCCCGTCCTCGATATAGGTGCAGGACCCGCACCTATAGGACAATGGGGGCATATCCTAGCGATATGCCCCCATTGTCCAAGATGAGAAAACCCCTTTAAAGCAGTAGAGTACATGCTTGACCAATGCACCATTCAATGAGGTGACCTTAGATCCCTGTTCCCATTATTGGTGGGAAACCACTCATCAGACTCTGTGTAATGTGTAACTAACAAAGCATCATATTGGGGCCCTAGTTAAATGAGTCTTCTGGGATTTACATATTGATGGACTATCTTCAAAATAGGTCATCGGTACTCCCACTGTTAAGCTTATTGAGGAAGCTGCGTTGCTCGCCAGACTTTCGGGCCTTCCAGCTTACCAAGCACAGTGCCATCCATTCTATAGCGGCTGTGCTTGGTATTAGTTTAGCCCCATTTACTTGAATGGGCCTAAGCTGTGCCTAGTCCATGTGACCGACGAACGTGATGTCACATGGCCTAGGAAGAGGCTTAACCCGTTCGTGCCCAGCTCTGGGCGGGTGTTTAAAGATGGCGCCCGTTCTGCTCAGGCCGTGGGTGAACTGCTGATTCATACAGCAGTCACCCACGGCTCATGTCCGCGACCAGGAGTTATGCAGATCTCGGACATTTAACCCCTGGGATGCCGTGGTCAATCCTGACCATGGCAACCGAGCGTGGCAAACACCGGAAGCACATGCTTCCGGTGTTGCTCCGGCTCCCCCGTGTGGTGATCGGAGGAGCCGGAGCGTGTCTGCAGCAGCCCCTGTCATAGTGAATGACAGGAGGCTGCTGCATAGACTTTCCTATGGAGCCCTTCTGTTGATAGGGCTCCATAGGAAAGTAGTAAAATGATCATAGACTCCAATGCAAGTGCATTGGAGTCTATGATATGAGCAATCAAATTATTGCTTGTAATAGCAATGAACTATAAAAAGTGTAAAAAAAATTTGTTTTAAAAAAAAAAAAGTAAAAAAACATAAATTCAAATCACTCCCCTTTTCCCAAAATAAAAAAGTAGTAAAAAAAAAAAAAATACACTTCATGGGCATCACCATGTGTGAAAACGCCCATATTATAAAAAAAAATATAAAAATTTTGTTCCCGTACGGAAAACAGCGTCAAAATGGCCAATTTACCGTTTGTCTATTTTTTTTATTTTTTCCTAAAAAAAAAAAAAAATTTAAAGTCATACACACCCCAGAATGGTATAAATGAAAAGTTCAGACCGCTCCGCAAAAAATGAACCTTCATACAGCTCCCTACACATAAATACCAAAAAGTTATAGGGGTCAAAATATGGCGACGAAAAAAGAAATAAATTCCAACTTTATGATTTTATCACCATCAAAACGCAAGAAAAAGTATACATATTAGAAATCGCTGGATTCTTACTGACCTGTAGAATGAAAGTAACTGGTAAGTTTTATTGCACATCGAACGGCGTAAATAAAAAAAAAAAAAAAAAACCCCGTAAAACTATGGCGGAATTGCGTTTTTTTTTTGCAATTTCACCCAGTTTGGAATTTTTTCCTCCGTTTCCCACTACATCATATGCAATATTAAATGGTGGCATTAGTATAACTTGTCCCGCAAAAATCAAGCTCTCATTCAGCTATGTGAACAGAAAAATAAAAAAAAAATATGGCTGTGTGAAGGCAGGGAGTACAAAATGGAAAAAAAAAAAAAACCTCCAGGGCTGAAAGGGTTAAGCACTCACGGAGCACCACGACCTCTTCATATAGCTGATCGGTGTGGGTCCTTGGGAGTCGTCTTTTGCTTTTGTGAGAGAATGGTCATCTTGACTTTTATCATTTTAGAGTCGAAAGCTTCAGACTGAAGAATTGAGTTTTCCTGATATATCAGCTGAGATAGCTGAGAAGATGGCCCTTTTTCATGGCATGAGCATGCCATTCAACAAAGAACCCAAGTGGCTTTTTGGAACAATGGAGAAGTAAGTTACTAAGTTACTTGTATTTTTCTCAGCTGCTGGTGGTTACAGAGAAACTCTCCCATGGCAATCACCATGGTAGCTCCTGTCTGAAAGGTGGTGTCATTGATGAAAGGAAGAGTTCTGGAACAGAAAGGTCATTACTATTTTTGCTGGAAAATATTCAGTCTTGTTAAAAACACATGGCATATGAGGATTCATGTATCTGCATACTGTAATTTGAGAAGTTTTCCATATTGAGTATTTTTTAAATGCCAAGTAAACAATATTTTCAGAGCTGAAACAAGCCTTTGAATAAAGGGGGTAATTTATAAAGACCAGTGTTTTAGACGCTGGTCTTAATAACCCCTATATTTGGCGGTAGATCCGCCTAAATTATGAAGAGGTGCAGGTCTCTAGCTTCGGCGCATCCAGTGGCAGTCTAAATGTAAGCCAGCTTCCTAGCTTGATTACAATTAGACAAGCCCATGCCATGCCCACTTTTTTTTTTACATCTGCTGTGAGCGAGGAAGTCACAGATTGTGGCGCAACTAACCGTTGCAGAACAATCTGCTCCAGAAATACTCCTAATATAGGCATATTTCTGGATAATAAATTACCCTCAAAGTCATTGTGTGTAGGCATGCCATTCAATGGTGAGAACTCGGGGCTATATTGCACCTAGCAATCTCCTGCTTGCTAGTGGAGGAGACCACTGCCATTACATGCAGCGATCTCTGCAGCATTGGTAGGAGAGATCTCTGCCATTGCTTGTCCCCATGCTGTATAGTTGTTTGCCAACGGCAGGTGGGATTTAAACTCCATGATCTGCTGCCTGCAAACAATTTTTAACATGTCAAAAGATTCGAATTGCCTGATGAACGTGCGTTTGCTCTTTCATTGGGCACTTGGTGGCAGAATTACACTTGAAGATGATCGCTATCAAGCATTCATATCAACGATCGTTAGTGACCATCTTCTGAAAAATCGTCAGGTGTAATACAGGCTTTAGCTGTTCATTAGTGTTATGTGAGCTCTTACAAAACTGATACGCTCATGTTGGTTATTTTTCTATAGTGAATGACCAACACTCACTTTCTTGATATTAAGAGACTTTTATTCAAAGCATAACCGCATCCACAGTGTCTAGTTTCTGCTCAGTCTTGAGCTGAAACTAGTCACTGATGATTCTATTATGCTTTGAATAAAAGTCTCTTAATATCATCAAGAAAGTGAGTGCCGGCCCTTCTTCACTATAGAAAAATAAGCAACATGAGCGTATCGGTTTTGTGACGCACCACGTGCAAACCGCAGTGCTGACCCAGCTTCAATACTCGCTGCTCATTTTTCTGTCAAAAGTGTTTTAATTATACTATGATTTAATATATATTAGTCTACAGGCATGGAAAATATTTCTTACCATTTCCTCAACCTACATGCTCTACTTTCAATTATTTTAACTATAAATGATTGCCTGTTTACCGGCTGGGCTTAGTAATGCATTTAGTTTGACAGGAAATTTAGTTGTAGGGGAAGGTGATGGTTGTTGAGCATATTTATGTAGTAGTCAATTCAATAGGATAGTTCATCAATAGGGATGAGCGAACCTGGACAAGTGCAGCCACTCGACAAGCGTTTAAGCTGTGGGCACTTGGCATCAGTCATGCCTAGTATTGGCATGGCTGTGATTTAGAGATGTGGGAGGAGATTTTTCCAGGCTGTAGCCGAGGCCTGGACACAAAGCAATGGGACCGGAGCCCTTGATATGTTTTTGGGTTGTAGAGCAAACTGTGAGATGAGAGGATGCCAGTTGTGGACCTTTCCAAGGTCACCCACCTTTTGTCACTATCATGTAACCACCAGTCCTTAATTTGTGTGAGGACATATGACCAGTAGTACTTTCTAACATCTGGAATGCTCATCCCCCCCCCCCCCGTCACTTATGCTTTTGCTTTTTCATGACTCTGGTGGGGTTTCCATGGGCCATGCACCTAGCCTTGCCCCAGAAGTGGAAGAAATGGAGTGCTTTGATGCCCAACCACTTATGTTTGAGGATGAGGGCATGGGAGGACCACTGCAGCTTGTCTCTGAAACACGGGCGTCAACTGATGTGGCTTTCTGCAGTGTGCAGACTGGCAAGGAGGGCATGAGTGGGGAGTGGGTGGTAGATGTGGAGGATGATGAGGTCCTAAACCTCATATGGCATCCAGGTTATCCTAGTGACATGTGCAGTTCGGAGGAAGAGGTGGGGGACATGCAGTGCCAGGGTTCAAGAGCAGAACATCCCGTCCCTTGCCAGTGTGTCTGCTACTGCCCACCGCGCCAAGGGATAGAGCACATCAAAGCCAGCTCAAAGGAGTTCCCTAGAGTCTCAGTTGTTCAGGCAATGTCAACAGCAGGGTGGCACCCAAATCAGCTGATGGGCATTAATGGAGCGTGGCTGGAGGATACAGAAGACACAAACAATACACCTCCCACCTAGGACAGCTTGTCATTGCCTCTGGGCAGCCTGGCTGCGACCACATGGTACAGTGCCTGTGCAATGACTGCCAAGTTGCCCTTATTGTTACCAGTGCTGATTACTGGGTCGCCATCCTCCTGGATCCCCGCTACATTGACAAGGAGTTGCATGAGTACAAGCGCGCGCTGGTAGACGCGCCTCTTACAGCGGGGGCTCTGTTGAAGCATGAGGAGGAAGTCGTCAATACAGCTTGGGCACTGCCAGCACCTCAGAAGGGGGTGTTAACATGGCCGAAATGTGGAAAAGCTTTTGTCAGCACGCCACAACATCCACCACCATCTGATATGGACCATCTTAGCAGGAGGCAGCGTTTCAGCAACATGGTGGAAGAGTACATGTGCACCCATCTGCATGTACTGACTGATGGGTCTGCCCAATTTAACCTCTGGGTCTCCAAATTGGGCACATGGCCTGAGCTTTCCCTTTTATGCCTTGTAGGTGCTTAGCACGGCAGGGGGTGTGGTGACAGCCAGGCGTATCTGCCTGTCTACAGCCAATGTGCACATGTTCATTAAAATGAACCAGACATAGATCCCTTGTCCATACCTTAGGCAGAATAGAGGGGTATACCGGCCGCACCCAGCCATTGTTATACTCTAGCGCAGTTAGTGCGTTCTCTTTGCCATTTCCCAATGTTTTAGGGCAAAAAAACAAAAAAAATAAAATTTAAAAAAATACATAATGTTGGGTACCTCCTCCTCCACTTGGACCTCTACTTCCTGGCTCAAGATTATTATGTCTTATATTGTCAGTGTAAAGTATACCTGCCACACCCAAGAAAAGGCTATAGGTCACACTCAGAATTAACATACAAAATCCAAAAAACAAAACAAAAAAACAGTTTTGGCTTCCACCTACACCACCACATCTACAGTAAGAGCTACTTACTCCACTTGGACCTCTACCTCCTGATTCAAGATAATGTATTTTTTTAAATGTATTTTATGTTATTTTAAGTCATTTCCCTATCCATATTTGTTTGCAGGGCAATTGTACTGCTCTTACCCCCATTTTGGATCCTTTTGATGTCCTCTCACCTTTTCTATGACTTACAGCGTTGTTTCAGCCCCAAAGTTCGGGTCACCATTGACTTCAATAGGGTGCAGTGTGCGGGGTCAAGTTCAGGATCCGAACTGAACTTTGAAATAAAGTTCTGCTGAACCCGAACAGCCACAGGTTTGCTCATCCCTATTAAAGGGGTATTCTCATCTTAGACAATGGGGGCATATCGCTAGGATATGCCCCCATTGTCTTATAGGTGCGGGTCCCACCGCTGGGACCCGCACCTATAGCCAGAACGGAGCGGGGAGCGCTGCGCCTGGAGGACCCCAGGTTTCCGGGGGTCCGGCCACCACCAGGCGCAGCTCCCCGCGCCGCTCATAGGAATGAATGGGAGCCGGGCCGTGCATGCGCGGTCGGCTCCCATTCATTTCTATGGAGCCGACGGAAGTAGCCGAGCCAGCGCTCGGCTATTTTCGGCGGCCCCATAGAAATGAATGGAGGGCGGCTGCGCATGCGCAGTGCGCCCTCATTCACTTCGGGGGCTCCGTTCTCGATATAGGTGCGGGTCCCAGCGGTGGGACCCGCACCTATAAGACAATGGGGGCATATCCTAGCGATATGCCCCCATTGTCTAAAATGAGAATAACCCTTTAATCAATATCTGAAGCCCCTTTAATATGTGTGAAGGTGTTTGTACTTGACTGAAAGTTTGAAACATATGTACCAAGGTCCTAGTAATCTGATAAAATTAAATCCTCGAAGCAAGCCTTAAAATATTTTCACTAGACTTGTAAAGTGTATATACATAATTACCACATAAAATGGTTGTTTCAGTGGTGTGGCATCTATTGCCATGACTGGACTTCTATACATGCAGTAATTCAGTCTGTAAAAAGAGGTTTGAGATATTGCACACAGTCCAGTGTGAAATCAATTACAATAAATAGGTCTGGGTAAATGTTTCTTATACACAATTTGTTAGACAGTTTGGAGTTTGTATAGGCAATAGTGGTTTTTGAATAAGATAACCTATTTGTCACTTTGGCTCGTCATTATTTAAAATAATACACACAATTTACAATAATACACATAATACAAATAATACATCCAAAACTTGTTTTATTACAATTTTATTTTTCTATGGAGTTACACAGTAGTGCTGCAATATTGTGACTATATTTAATGGTATTTACTTATTTTAGGTACTTGAAGCAGGTACTGAAAATTAAATTTACCAAAGAATCCCATACCAGAAAGTTGAACAAGTTTTTTACGTACAATCTTCCTAAAGAAATGGCTAATCTGAGGTAAGTTATTTATAAGTAAATATAGTCTTCTTGTAAGATACGGTCATATAGAGTGGGTTATCATTTTAATAAACTGAGTGAACTACATCAGATTTGTAGGGTCATTTGATATAGCTGATAAAGTTTTCTAATATTTTCGGGGTCAATTGTTGTGGTGAAGTCTTCTGTATTGTGAATCAGGATGTCTAGAGAAGCGTTTACAGTAACTTACATTTCTAAGGCATCCTGGGGGTAGAAGGATTCTCTCATTCAAATAATACTAGATTGGATAACAACTGGTCAGAACATGTCCAGTCTGTGTGATCTCATCTCAATGTGCAAATGACGGGAGAACAAGATTGTCATAACATGCAATTTGTGGGAAAATGCAACACCTTTTTTCTTCTGGTGCATGTTGGGATTGAACACAGAGATCAAAACTAGTCTTTAAAGTAGGAAATATTTGCTGATTGGGGGGGGGTGAGTTCAAAGATCCAAAAATTTGGTATAAATGGGCAGAACTTGGCACAGGGGACAGGTCCTTTAAGTCTTCCTTGGAAGGAGGTGGCCTTTGAGCAGTGTTGCCAAAAGGAACCTGATTCTGGTATCTGTAATCAATGATTCTACATTACTGAATGGTTATTAGGTTATATAATTTTTTTTCTTTGCAATATACACTTTTATGTTGTGCTTTCTTTGCTGACCGTCCCATAGAAGTTACGTAGGAATATTTGTATTGCTTAATATTATCTTATTTAATAACAGTGATCAAAAAAGTGCTTAACACAAAAATGGTACCAATAAAAACTACAGTTCGTTGCACAAACAAAACTAGCCCTCCTACAGCTCTGTAGACCGAAATATATAAAAGTTATGGCAAAGGTTGTTTTTTTTTTTTTTTTTTTTTAAAGTAGTAAAACAAAGTATACAAGTTTGGTATGGGCACATTTGTATTGAGCCGCAGAATAAGGACGTCAGGTCCTTTTTAGTGCACATTGAATGCTGTGATGTCGAAATCCCCAAAACATTGGCGGAATTCTGTTTTATTTTTCAATTTTTCCACACAGAATTTCTTTTCCCGTTTTCCACTTAAAGATATGGTAAATTGCATTAAAAAATGCATTGTGTCCCACAAAAAATAAGCCCTCATATATCTATGTGAACGGAAGAATAAAGTTATGGTTATTGGAATGTGGGGAGAAAAAATGAAAAATAGGCCTTGACCCCAAAGGGTTAATATTAATATTGTTAATCATATTTCTTACATAATGTTAAAGCAAATCCTGATCTCCCAGTAGACTCATCCATCTATTGCATATAACTATGCAATAGTGAGCACCCAAAATTGGTATGATTGTTCGTAGGACAAGGCAAAATACAGTGTGGGGAACACAAGAAAAGTAACAAGAAAAGCTGGATTACAAGTCCATATAATGTTACCTTTACATTGTGCAAGTGACCCAGCTTTCCAAGGATTCTGTAAGGCAAAAATAGGCAAAGCTATGGCACTATTTAACAGTGAAGAGAGGGATTTGTCTTGGTAGATTAAGTATTCTGCAGTCTGTTACAGCTATACATGCTTGTAAACCCTGAATTTCCAGGACCCAGAAAGCCAAATCTGCCTGCACTATTTAAAGGGGTATTCCCATCTTAGACAATGGGGGCTTATCGCTAGGATATGCCCCCATTGTCTGATAGGTGTGGGTTGGACCCGCACCTGTATCGAGAACGGAGCAGGAAGCGCTATGCCCCCATTGTCTAAGATGGGAATGACCCTTTAAAAGTGATGGGAATTTATCTTTGTAGATTTATTTCTGTACACACCCTTTTAACTGTTGTAATTTGTCAAGAATTGACATCCCATTTGTATTAATTGGGAGGAAGGCTGTATTTGGTGGGGAAACGTTTTTGACCTCCATTTTAAAATCAACCGTATTGAATTCAGCTCAGGTTTTACCGATGAGAAGGTGGTTGTGATGTATCATTCTTGGCTAGAATTTACTCACACACTGGTGGTGTCAGTTTTGGCCCATCGTAACCTGTTTGGGAGTTAGAGGCTCTGTCACCACGATCAACCCTATTAAGCAAGACATACAGCCTCGTAGGGCTCATTATGCTGATTAAAATGATACCTTTCTTTTGTCTGTATGCTTATTCATATGCTAATAAATGTTTTGAGCACCAAGGGGCCGGGCTGAATTGTTTGAACACTGCCTTGTAACACCCCCTGTGCTTTGCACACTTGCCCCTTGATTGACAGGACTAGACATCAGGCTGATCTACATATTACTGCTTTATTTACTGGCATAATGTATGATTAGAATGACTCCAGAAATGTGTTAGCTTATAAATATGGAAAAAAAGTGTGGGGATGCTATAGCATGGTGGTTGAGTCTTTGGTTTTGGATGTAGAGATCCCAGGTTTGAATTGAAATGGAAGACATACAAAATGACTGTCAATCGACATCGATCTAGGTCTCCATGCAAAATCTCACCTCGTGGGGTATCCTTGATCATGAGGAAGGTGAAAGATCGGCCTAAAACTACACGGGGGGAACTTGTTAATGATCTCAAGGCAGCTGGGACCACAGTCACCAAGAAAACCATTGGTAACACATTACGCCATAACGGATTAAAATCCTGCAGTGCCCGCAAGGTCCCCCCTGCTCAAGATGGCACATGTGCAGGCCCGTCTGAAGTTTGGAAATGAACACCTTAAATGATTCTGAGAGTGATTGGGAGAAGGTGCTGTGTTCAGATGAGACAAAAATTAAGCTCTTTGGTAGTGTTGAGCAAACATGGTGGTGCTCGGCGTGTACTTGAGCACCATGCTTGAGTCCCCTTCCCGCACGCTAATTAGCCAATTAGCCAATTAGCGTGCGTGGAGGTATGGCATTCAGTGTAATGCCAGTAGACATCTTAGCTACTGGCATTACACTGACTGGCTGGCCGGGAACGTGTCATCGGGTGCTATAAAGCACCCGGTGACATGTGACCCGGCTAGTGTTAGACAGGGAGAGGTGCTGCAAGGAGGGACAGAGTGTGTAGGGAGAGAAGCACGCTAGGCAGGGATAGAAATCGCTCAAAAAAAGACCCAAAAGCCCTTATAAGGGCCATTATATCTGTCAAAAAACCTTTATTTACTGATATTTGAGTACGTTAAAGGTGGTGAAAATAGCACTAGGTGGCCTGCCATTAATGACACATGTGCTGCTGCTGCATGCTGTAGGACACTCTGTATATTATATACCTGACATACTTTGCTATTAAGCCCGCAGTAATTCTTTTGCGTCTTGCTGTGTAACATTTGCCTATTGATAGAATTTCTATAGGCAGGGTTACTATCATTGTTCAAACGTCCATTGGGAAATACGTGTTTTTTTTTTTTTTTTTTTTTTGTGGGTGGCAAAAAAAACCCCAGGTGTGCGCTGCCAGTAACGCTAGGTGCACAGCGTATTACAACCGTTCAAAAGTCTCTGTAGCTGACGTATTTAATACCGTTCATTTAGGCTGTAGTTCATTTGCTGCTGCTCTATAACGTTACCGCATTCAGAATATTGGACATTCGTTTAAATTTTTCTGATCATACAGTTAATAAAAATCTGCAGTACTGTAATTGTGACCAAGCTGCATATATACTATAAAATATGCGCAAGACGAGCACTAAGGGACGGAGAAGTGGGCGTGCTGCTGATGGTGAACGCAGAGGCCATGGCTCTGGGCGCGGTGAAACTGTGCCTGCTGGCAGAGCCCAAGAAACAGTCATCCAAACTCCTAGTTTCATGTCATAGTTTGCAGTGCGGCGCAAGACGCAACTCTTGTCGCCACTGCAGCGCGAGCAGGTAGTTGGTTGGGTTTCAGCTGATAATGCTTCCAGTCGGTTCAGGACCACCCCCTCTTCCACAAAGTCCAGTCTCAGTAGCCAAGAGTCTGGGCAACCGCATCCTCACCCTGATCCTCCTTCCTCCCATGCAGAGTCTGGGCAAAGAAGAGATCCAACATTGGGATATTCCGAGGAGCTTTTTTCATCACGTCCCTTGGCTTGGGCCTCTTGCCAAGGCCGCTTGAAGTGGGACATGAGGAGATATTGTGCCCTGATTCCCAACCTATTGAGCAAACAGTCTGAAGACGATGGTGGGGAATGACAAGTATTATCTCCCGAGGTGGATGAGGTTGATGACACAGTTGCCAATAAGTCAAGGGCAATTAGTGTCTCAAGAGGTTGTGGATGAGACGCAGTTAAGTCAGGTTCTTGTTAGTTCACCATGTCAGGAAGAAGAGCAGAGTGAGGATGTGAAAGAGGTGGTGGACGACGAATTAGCTGACCCAACCTAGGAAGGTGGCAAGCTGTGCGAGGACAGCAGTACAGAGGGGGAGGGAAAGGCAGTGTGGTGGAAAAAGGGAGAAGGCAGGCCCGCAACTGTTCCCCGGAGCAGCCCCTTGCGGCCAGCTCCCTTGCCAAGGGTTAGGTGTTCGGCAGTCTGGCATTTTTTTGAGGAAAGTGCGGATGATAAACGGATTGTAATTTGTAACCTGTGCTGTACCAAGATGAGCAGGGGTGTAAACACCAGCAACCTGACCACCACCAGCATGATCCAACACATGTCAGCAAAGCGCCCTAAAAGGTGGGCTGAACGCCTGGGTACACGATCTGTGTTTGCAGATCACACCGCTGCCTCCTCTTCCCCTCTGTTACCTGCTGTCCAAGACGCAGGCCCAGATGCCTCCCGCCCTGCACCTGGACCTTCACAGGAAACATCATCCAGCACATCCACTTCAATGTCCCAGCGCAGCGTTCAAATGTCCTTACCGCAGGCATTTGAACGCAAGTGCAAATACCCTGCCACCCACCCACAGGCCATAGCTCTAAACGCACAACTTTCCAAGTTGCTGGCCCTGGAAATGTTGCTGTTTAGGCTGGTGGACACCGAGGCTTTTCGCAGCCTGATGGCGGCGGTTCTCCCTCGTTACGCAGTCCCCAGCCGCTACTATTTTTTCCGGTGTGCCGTCCCTGCCTTACACCAGCATGTGTCCAGAAACATAACCCGGGCCCTGACCAACGCAGTTACTGGGAAGGTCCACTTAACAACTGACACATGGCCAGGGACGCTACATTTCCCTGACGGCACACTGGGTGAACGTTGTGGAGGCTGGGAGCGAGTCGTCCCCTGGGATGGCCCAGGTGCTACCCACACCGAGGATTGCAGGCCCTATTTCCATCCGGATTTCCGCTGCCACCTATAGTAGCGGCTGCAACCCCTCCTTCTCTTCCTCCACCACCTCCTCCACTTCTTCCCATGCAGAATTGCCATCTTGCAGCACCACTCAGACTTCTGTCAGTAGCTGGAAGCAGTGTAGCACAGCAGTCGGTCAGCGGCAACAGGCAGTGCTGAAGCTTATTTGCCTGGGTGACAAACAGCACACCGCCGCAGAGCTGTAGCATGGCATAAGGGAACAGGCTGAGCTGTGGCTCTCGCCAGTCAACCTACAGCCAGGCATGGTTGTATCCGATAACTGTCGCAACTTGGTAGCGGCTTTGGAGCTAGCCAATCTCCCACACATACCATGCCTGGCCCATGTATTCAACTTAGTGGTTCAGCGGTTTCTGAAAACCTACCCCAATTTGTCTCAGCTACTGGTGAAGGTGCGTCACCTGTGCGCCCATTTCCGCAAATCACCGACAGCTTCAGCCGGCCTGGCAACCCTGCAGCAGCGCTTGTGGTTGCCGGCTCACTGACTGCTGTGCGACATGAGCACGCAATGAAATTCCACCTTACACATGTTGAGCAGGCTTTGTGAGCAGCAGAGAGCAGTAGTAGAATACCAGCTGCACCACGGTCAGCGCCTTTCTAGTCAGCTTTCGCTCTTCACAAGCGACGCGTGGGCATTGATGTCTGACCTCTGTGAGGTGTTACTCAACTTTGATGAATCTACACAGATGGTGAGCGGCGATAATGCAATTATCAGCATAACCATCCCACTTGTGTGTCTGCTAAAAAAACTCACTGCTCACAATAAAGACCGATGCTTTGCGTGTGGAAGAGGTGGAAATGGGGGAAGACCCTACACAGGGTGATAGCCAGAGCACCATCGATTCATCTTCTCAGCGCCAATTGGAGGAGGGGGAGACGGTTGCCACCGCTACACAGGGTAGGCATACCACGATTACACCATCTCTTCGGCGTGGATGGGCTGAAAAGGACGAGGAAGATATTGAGTCATGCTCCTGGTGGGGAGAGCGAAGCCTTGTCTGTTTCGACTCTGGCACACATGGCTGACTTCATGCTAGGCTGCCTTTCCCGTGACCCGCGCGTTATACGCATATTAGGCAACACGGATTACTGGTTGTTCACCCTTCTCGACCCCCGCTACAAAGAGAACTTCCCATCTCATTCCTGTGGTGGAGAGGACAAGTAAAATGTTGCAATACCAGAAGGCCCTTGTCGAAAAATTGCTCCACAAATTTCCATCTGACAACGCTGGCGGCAGAGTACGTAGTTCCTTAGCCACCTGAGGAGGGGAGACGAGGGGAACACACAGCAGTTCCAACAAAGGCAAGGTGACCCTCTCCAAGGCCTGGGACAGTTTTGACACCCTGCCAGCACCCTAACCCTGATGAGCGGCCTAGTGTGACAAGGAGGGAAAAGTTTTGGAAGATGGTAAAGGAGTACGTATCTGACTGTGTCAACATCCTCAGCGATTCCTCTGTGCCGTATATTTATTGGGTGTCTAAGCTGGACATGTGGCACGAACTGGCGCTCTACTCCTTGGAGGTGCTGGCCTGCCCTGCCACCAACGTTTTGTCTGAGCGGGTATTTAGTGCCGCTGGGGGCATAATTACTGATAAGCGCATCCGCCTGTCAACTGACAATGCTGACAGGTTAACGCTTATCAAAATGAACAAGGCCTGGATTGCCCCTGACTTCTGTACTCTACCACAGAAAAGCAGCTTGACATGAAGGAACCTTAAATCTGGCTTTTAAGGTGTATTGAATACACCGTATTATCATGTACCCCTTCTTCTCATCCTCTTCCTCCATCATATGAATCAGCTTATTAGGCTGCCCTCGAAGTCCACCAGCTGGGCCTGCAGCCGAATTTGTTAGCCGGTCAGCTCACCAGCTGGGCCTGTAACATAATTTTTGGGCCTGTCAGCAGGCACTCAACCATAATGTTTTACACACTTCGCTCACCAGCTGGGCCTTCACCTGAATTTGTAAGCTGCTCAGCTCACCAGCTGAGCCTGCAACATAATTTTTTGGCCTGTTAGCTTGCCAGCAGGCACTCAACCATAATGTTTTACACGCTCAGCTCTGCTACATGTCACTTCTAATGTTTCAGACGTTCAGCTAAGCGGCATGTCTCCCTTTAAAAAAAAAAAAATTTTCTATAAGGTCTGGAGTGTCACCCTTACATTTTTTTGGACAGTCAGCTTATTAGCGTGTCACACTTAAATATTTTTAATGGTCTGTTCTTCTGAAGAATGTCACATGAAGAATATCATTTTTTTGTATGGTCAGCTCGGCATTAGCGTCACACTTAAATTTTTTTTGTTTTAGAATTTTTTATTCACAAATTTCATAATACAATTCTTCCAAAATTCTTTATACAAATTTTCCTAATACCCACTCCGCCCCCCCCCCCCTACCCCCTTCCCAGTGGTGCGGCGGGCGTCATGGCCGCTACTTACCGCCATCGGCGGCGTCTTCTAAGGGCCTTCTGATGCCGTGATCACGGCATTGGGATGCGTCTGAATCCGGAAGCGTACGCTTCCAGGTGGTGTACAGACGCCCCGAGTGGCCAATCGGGGTGTCTGTACACCATATGAAAACTGTAATCCTCGCTGGTGAGGATTACAGTTTTCAAAGTGCAATTCTTATTCTGGCCACTAGATGGCAGGCCAGGATAAGAAATGAGCAATTCTTGGATTTATCTCAGTCTAGTAAATCCCTGATTGCTCATAAAGAAAAAAAAAACACAATATATCAGCTCATATTTGAGCTTAAAAATAGTCAGAAAAAAATTTAAAAGTTAAATATATAAAAAATATATAAACGTTCAAATCACCCCCCCCTTTCCGTATAATGAAAAAATCAATACCTAAATAATAAATATAGACATCATGGGTATCACCGTGACCGAAAACGCCCGTACTTTTAAAATATGAAAAAAAAAATTCCAATACGGCGAATTGTGTGGCGGAAAAAAGCGTCCAAATGGCGATTCGCTGTTTTTTTTTTTTTCTAAAAAAAAATTAGTCATCAAAAAGTCATACACACCCCAGAATGGTATCAATAAAAACTTCAGATCACCCCGCAAAAAATGAGGCCCCCATACAGCTCCGTACACAAATGCCAAAAAGTTATAGGGGTCAAGATATGACAAGGGAAAAAAAGGGCAACTTTCTAATTTTATCACAATCGCCATTATTTTATCACAAATGGTTTATCATCAAAACGCAGGAAAAACTATACGTATTAGGTATTGCCGGATTTGTACTGACCAGTAGAATGAAAGTAACTGGTCATTTTTAATGCACATTGAATACTGTAAATAAGAAACCCGTAGAACTGTAGCGGAATAGCGTTTTTTTTGCAATTTCACCCGAATATTAACATCAGGGGTAATCTATTCCAGATTTCACTTTTTTTTTTTTTTTTTTTTTTTTTTTTAATTTTATCAGTGGATCCATGTTTTTTCTTTTATATTGTGCCAAATCCTTTGCTATTTCTATCCCCAAATATGTAAAGCTCTGCTCCTCCTGAGATTCTGAACTTTTCTTTCTTCCTAAAGGGAGGAGCACAGATTTTCCCCAGTTAATTAGGAAACCAGAGTACCTCCCAAACTCTTCCACCAACCTCATTACCTTTGGGAGACTTTCCTCCGGTTCCTGAAGATAAACAAGAACGTCATCTGCGTACAGGGATATCCTGTCTCCCCGCCCCCCCCCCCCAAATCCTATCAACTCTGGGTCAGCCCTGATCTTGGCAGCAAGTGGCTCCATAATTAGGGCAAAAAGGAGGGGGGAAAGAGGACATCCCTGCTGCGTCCCCCTGCTTAACTCAAATGAGGGTGACTCTTCATCATTAATTAACAATTATGCTTTGGGTTTTTTATACAGCAACTGAACTAGCTCTATGAATTCCCTGCCGAACCCATTTTTTTCCATTATCAACCATAGGCAGTCCCACTCCACCCTGTCAAACGCCTTAGTTGCGTCCATAGACAGGATGGAGTGAGACCCCTCCCCTTCTACAACTGCCATGTTCTCAAAACACCGACTCAAATTCAGCCTGGTACTTACCCCCCCCCCCCCCCCCCCCGGCATAAAGCCAGTTTGATCTTCATTTATAATAGTTCTGATTACTTTTCCGTATGCCATTCACAACGGCACTAAGCAGGAGGGAACCCCGCCTCCCAGGGACAGGAAACAACTTGGAGAGTTAGTCTAAAAGGCCTCCTCACCTGATGGTCACCAGTTGTTTCCTGTCCCTCTGGGATGCTGGAGAGTTGGCAGGCGTTCCCTCCTGCTTTTTACAGATCCACTCAGCCTGTCCTCTACCCTGTATTCCAGGAGGGCTGTAGCAGGAAGTGGACGCAGGGGCTAAGATAGCTGTCCCTCCTCTTCTCCAGCATAAGTCCTGCGGTTTGGTGGGCTGCCCCGGGCTTCTGAAAGCGCCTGGTATTGGCGTTAGGTGTCCTGCCATGTTCACGTTACTCCGGGCCTGAGTAGCGTGAGACCCGGGTCACGTGATCACGCACGTCATCGGGGCGGGTTGCGTGACCTGGAAGTCGCACACAAAAGCCGGCAGATGCAGGGGAGATGGCGTTTTCTGTGCTAGAGGATTCCTGCACTCGTTTCTTCAGCGTTATGTCGCTCCCTGAAAAAGCTGCAGACACCCAGAAGGCCCCCAGCCCGGTAAGCCTCCTCTGTTTGTTTGGCATGTTTTGCCTTTTTTGCTGCATGTGGGTCTCTGAATTTTTCTTCTTAGGTGTTGTTGGGTTCCCCTTTAATCCTCTTTTCTCCTGCCCTATTTAACTCATCGGCCTTCTCTATGTCTTGCAGACCAGAGATGTTAGCCAGTCTGGGGAACCCTCATCAAAAAAGAAATATGCCATTTGCAAAAAGATCTTGCCTGGCCATATGAAGAAACCCTTATGTCAAAGATGTACTGACAAGGTGTTATCTGAAGAAACTCCCTCTCTAGTGGATTCCCTAAAAACCATTATTAAGGAGGAAGTTAGCTCTGCCATTGATTCTAAGCTAGCTATGTTGCCTCAAAAACCCTCCTCGTCCAGATCCCTCTGACTCTCAGCCGGATTTGGACGTAGAATTGGATGAAGGAGAAGTTTCCTCTAACTCGGATTCTTCAGCTGACTAGTCTGGAAGACCCCTTTGCTCAGTGGAGGACACTGATGCGTTACTTAAAACTATCTGAGCCACGATGAATGTGGAGGAAACCAGAGAGCCCCAGTCCATATAAGACCATATGTTTAGAGGATTGGGCGACAAAGAGGCGGGCATTTCCTGTACACGGAAATATTAAAAGACTGATTACTTCCAAATGGAAAGACCCTGAAAAAAGGGCAGGTATATCTAAGATTTTCAAAAGCAAATACCCTTTTAGTGAATCCGACTCCGCATCCTGGGACAAGGCCCCTAGGATCGACGCACCTGTGGCGAGGATCTCAAAGAAATCTTCCTTGCCCTTTGAGGATGTTGGCCTCTTAAAAGATGCCATGGATAAGAAGTGCGAATCAGTTCTGAAAAAAATCCTGGGAGACCTGTGGCTCTATGCTCAAACCCAGCATCGCGGCCACATGTATGGCCAGAACACTTTCCTTGTGGCTCACGCAATTGGAGGAACATCTAGTCTTGGGCACCCCGAGGGAAGACATTATCGCTTCTCTTCCAGTCCTCAAACAGGCCACCAATTTTTTATCTGACGCGTCTGCAGATCTAGTCAAGTTATCTGCAAGGTCGGCCACACTCTCTAATTGGGCTAGAAGGTCTGTGTGGCTGAAGTTGTGGTCTGGAGATAATACCTCTAAAGGTCGTCTTTGTAATATTCCCTGTGAGGGAGATGGACTATTTGGGTCCACTCTGGATGACATACTGGAGAAGGCTGCAGATAAGAAAAAAGGCTTCCCATCAGATTCCAGATTTTTTCAAGAGACTCTTTTTTTTCATGGCCAAAGGAAAGGGAGGCAGGACCAGAAGAAAGAAAATCCCTCTTCCTGGCAGTCCTCTATGGGTAGAGGCAGAGGATTCTTGTTTAATCCTGACAAATCCAGCTCAAAGCAAGCCTCACAATGACGCCAGGAGCCCAGTTGGAGGAAGGTTAAAAAACTTCTTCCCGGCCTGGGAAACAATTTCAAACTCCCCTTGGGTACTAAGTGTGACTCGTCGGGATACTCTCTGGAATTCTCTTCTTCTCCTCCTCCAGAAAGATTCATGTTGAACAGGAGTCTAGAAACAAGAAAACAGCTTCTCCTGGAATCCCAAATTCAGATCCTGTTACAGAAACAGGCTATAGTCCCGGTGCCTCGGGATCAGTGGGGAAGAGGCTTCTATTCCCCAATCTTCCTAATAAAAAAGCCCAACGGCTCATACAGAGCTATAATAAATCTAAAAGATCTCAACAGGCACTTGAAGTACAAAAGATTCAAGATGGAAACGATAAAGTCAACAATAAATCTGCTTTTTCAGGGGTGTCAGATGATAACACTGGATCTCTCAGATGCTTATTATGTTCCCATCCACAAAAACCATCAAAAATATATCCGCTTCGCTGTTCATTTTCAGGATCAGATTCTTCATCTACAGTTCCAGGTTCTCCCGTTTGGCCTCTCCTCTGCCCCTCGAGTCTTTACCAAGATAATGGCAGAAGTCGCAGGTTTTCTACACCACCAAGGAATTATTTTCATACCTCATCTAGACGACTTCCTAATAGTTGCCAACTCTTCAGAGAACCTCTTGGAAAACTTCCGTCTGGTCAGGTCATCCCTCCAGTCTCTAGGTTGGTTGCTGAACTTGGAAAAAATCACACCTAACCCCCACCAATCAGAAGATTTTCCTGGGGATTCTTCTGGACTCACAGGCCATGAAATCCTTTCTTCCACTCCAGAAGATTCAAAATCTGATGACACGGTTTCAGGCTCAGAACAAGTCTTCATTCAGAGGAATTATGGAGATCCTGGGTCTGATGACGTCAACCATTCCTGCGGTCAGATGGGCACAGTTCCACACAAGAATCCTTCAGGATTTCCTACTCGCATCCTTGAACAGGAGCAGGTTCTCCCTGGACTGCAAAGTGACGGTTCCCGCTCGAGTAAAGGAATCGCTTTGTTGGTGGCTATGCCTAGAAAATTTAAACCAAGGCCTTCAGTGGAGAACAGCAAATCAAGTGGTGATTACAACGGATGCAAGCGGGTCAGGCTGGGGTGCCCACTGCGAAAATCAGCTGAAACAGGGAAGCTGGAGCCCAGTTCATCTTCCTCTCTGTTCGAACTCCAAGGAGCTTCTAGCGGTTCTGTATGCTCTGCAGGCTTTTCTTCCTCTAGTCAGAGGAAAGGTGTGAAGATCCTATCCGACAACAGAGCCACGGTTGCTTACTTGAACAAGCAAGGGGGACCAAGGAGCAGGTACCTTTGCAGAACAGCCTTCTCCCTCTTTTCTTGGGCCCAAAGGAATTTAAATTCCCTGTCTGCGGTCCACTTGAGAGGAGAAGAAAACTTTGGCAGATTTTCTAAGCAGGAAGATCCTAAAGCCAGGGGAGTGGGCCTTAAACAGGAGCATATTCTCTCAGATTTGCAGCAGATGGGGTTCTCCTGTCTGGGACTTGTTTGCTTCAAGATCGAATGCCCAAATGAGCCGTTTTTTTTTCTCTTTCCCACAGGGACAATCCGGAAAGAGTGGATGCATTTGCGGGTCCCTGGCCAACAGGTCTTCTATACGCCTTCCCTCCCATTACCCTGATCCCAAGGGTTCTGACGAAGCTATTGGAAGAAAGGGGCCATCTGATCCTTCTAACCCCTTTCTGGCCCAAGAGGACTTGGTTCCCTCTGCTGTTACACCTTTCTTGGGGAGACTTCTGGATTCTTCCTCGTATTCTGGATCTCCTACACCAGGGCCTAGCACATCATCCGGATCCTGTCCACTTGAAGTTAACAGCATGGAGACTGAGCGCAGCATATTGAAATCCAGAGGACTTTCTGATGCGGTGATAGGAACTCTGCTTAATAGTAGAAAGCCTGTCACATCAAAAATTTACCTCAGGTTCTGGAACGCTTTCCTGAGTTTTGCTGGTAATGCCTGGAACCCTTCTGCTCCTTCAGACATAAACATCATATTAAATTTTCTGCAAAAAAGGTTGGAAGATGGATTGAGGGTTAGTACCCTTAAGGTCCAGGTGACTGCTTTAAGTGCTTTTCTTGACCTAAGGCTTGCAGAATTGAGTTTAATAAAGCGTTTTTTTTTTTTTTTTTAAGGGGCCCTTAGACTAAATCCTTCCTTTAGATCCCTAGTTCCACCCTCGGATTTAAATTTAGTTTTATCCATACTCATGGATCCCCACTTTGAACCAATTTCAGAGATCCCACTTAAATTTCTTTCTCTAAAAACCGCCTTCCTCATTGCTATTACTTCTGCTAGGAGAATTGGGGAAGCGTTTTCCTGCAAGCCCCCCTATCTATCCTGGATGATAGGATAATTCTTAAACATGAACCCTCCTTTTTGCCAAAAGTTGTTTCTCGTTTTTATTGTCAACAGGAGATCTCACTTCCTACTTTTTGTTCAGAGGCAAAAACTGAGAAAGAAAGTAGATTCCACCATCTGGACGTCAGGAGATGTGTCCTTTCCTATCTAGCAGCCACTAAGTCTTTTCGGAGATCTGATCGTCTGCTGGTCCATTTTGCAGGTCCAAACAAAGGCCAAGGAGCCTCTAAAACCACGATCGCCTGCTGGATTAGACTTACGATCTCGTTGGCTTACTCGGAGAAGGGCCTTTCTCCTCCCTGGTAGTTGAAAGCCCATTCTACGCGTGCCATATCCACCTCTTGGGCTGAAGGAGCCTCTGCTTCTCTTGCCCAGATTTGCCAAGCTGCCACTTGGTCCAGTCCAAATACCTTTTTTCAACATTATAGACTGGATGTACTGTCTAATAGGGATCTGGCCTTTGGGCGTAAGGTCTTATCAGCCGTGGTCCCACCCGAACTGGTATTTCTTTGTAAATTCTCCTGCTTAGTGCCGTTGTGAATGGCGTACGGAAAAGATAATTACTTACCGGTAATTGGATTTTCCGTTTAGCCTTCACAACGGCACTGGGTTTTTTCCCACCCGTTTATATAATATTTTGTTTGCTGTTCTTTTGGTATGTTCTTGTTATATGCTTATACCTCTCTAATGTGTAAGGTAAATATACCGTGTTTTTTGCATCATACTCTGATGTCCTTGGATAATTACTGGTGACCGTCAGGTGAGGAGGCCTTTTATACTTTAACTCTCCAAGTTGTTTCCTGTCCCTGGGAGGCGGGGTTCCCTCCTGTTTAGTGCCGTTGTGAAGGCTAAACGGAAAATCCAATTACCGGTAGGTAATTATCATCTTTCACCAGTCGATTAGCCAATAGCTTTGCGTCTGTGTTTATCAATGAGATCGGTCTATATGACCCAATCTCTTGAGGGTCCTTGCCAGCCTTCTGTAATATTATAATCAATGCTTCATTCATGGTTTCGGGTAATTGTCCTTTTACTTTAGCGTCAATCAGCACCCTCAGCAAAGCTGGCAATAATATCCCAGAGTAATTTCTATAAATTTCATAAGCGAAGCCGTCTTTGCCCGGTGCTGAATTGCCCACATCTCTATTGTCCCTCTCCGTTTTGTAGAGTTCCCTAAAGCTCTGTTCAAACTCTTCTTTTATTTCTACTGGATTACTAGTTTTTTTTTCCCCAGTACTTTTTTATTATGTTTATATTACTTTTCCTTCTTTGATTTTGTATTATAGCCATTACCCCTTATTTGGCAATCCAATGCCAAGATGCCTCTTTGTTCTGTATAAATATTTTCTTTTTGGCAGTCTCTTTCAAATATGCATTTTAATTTTTCCTGAGCTGACCTTCACTTATTCTCGACATCTTTCCCCGGTCTTTCTAGGAATTCTTCCTCAAGTTTATTTACTTCTTTCCTCAGCTGGTTCTCTTTCCTTCTTGTATTCTTTTTAATTTTACTAATCATACCAAATAACAAACCCCTAACTATTCCTTTCAACGTGTCCCAAACTCGGGTCGGGTGCAGAACCCCAATTCATCTCAAGTGTCTCTCTTAATTCCTTTGATATGCCCTCCTCTACTGAAAACATTTGTAACCATTGAGGATTCATCTGCAAACTTCTTACTCTTTGGATACCACTTGTTTCAACTTCCATTACAAGAGGAGCATGGTCAGAAATACACCTTGTTTTGTATGCTATATTCTTTACCAACCCTGTTGCTTTTTTATTGACCAAGGCCAAATCTATGCGTGATTTTGTATTACATGTCTTGTTCCAACAGGAGAATGCTTTTTTTTTTTTTCCTGGGTTTCTCACCCTCCATATGTCAACAAGACCCATTTCTCTTACCAACCTACTAAGTGAAGCCTCCTTCCCATTATTTTCACCTTTATCCCTTATCCTATCCTCACCTTTGTGCATTACATTGTTAATATCTCCTAACAAAAATACCGGACAATCGCTGTTTTTACACAAATATTCCCAAAAAATCTTAAACGCCTCAGATGAATATGGGGGTGGTATATAAATAAATGCCAAAATAGTGTAATTTCCCCAATTTTCCCTCTAAAAAAAATGAATCACCCCTCTTTATCTGACTATCTACTAACTCCCAATCAACTCTTTTATGAATTAAAACTGATACCCCACGTGCATAAGTTGAATAAAAAGAATGATAATCATGTGACCACCAATTTTTATATGCTACATAATTAACAGATTCTGTGCTATGTGTCTCTACAAAACCAACAACTGCCAGTAAATAATTATGTACAACATCCATAATTGCAACCCTCTTCCCTCTCTCCTTCATCCCCCTAATATTCCATAACATTACTTTTGTGCACATCTACTTCTGTAAAAAAAAAAAAAACAAACAAAAAAAAAACATTCCGCTACCACCCTTCCCCCTCCCAATGGGTTTCTGGCCCCTATCCTTGGCAGGTCCCTCTCAATGCTGACTCCACTTCCCAAGCTCCTAACTTAAATTATATCAAGGCTTTTCATTTTTCCCTAAGACCTTCTCTATCCATCCACCCTTTTACTTCAGTGTTTGTGAAAAACATCACTCTTTATTTAAAAATTATGCGCAATTTTGCAGGGTACATTAGGGAATATTTTATATTATCTCTCAGCCTTTTTTTTTTTTTTTTTTTATCCATCCAAAAGCCCCTCCTCCTACTTTAATCTTGTCTCTTTCCCTACTTTTTTCAGGATGGTAGCCTTGTCCTTATAGTTTAACACTTTAACCATCATAGTGCGTGGATAGCCTCCTGATGGCGGTCTAGGCGGGGTTCTGTGTGCCCTTTCAATACTAAACAACCCTGACAAATTCTCCTCTCCTATATTCTTTTATTAATTTCTCCATGTAACCTATTGGGTCATCCTTTTCTTCTCCTTCAGGGATACCTGTGAATCTCAAATTACATCTCCTCGCCCTGTTTTCAATCTCTAACTTGTTCTTTTAATTTAGCAGTACTTTCTTTCAAACTGCTAATTTCTCCTTTTACATCTGGCAAATCTCTCTCAATTTGAGTGACCCTATTTTCAGTGGCTTTGCATCTCTCATTTTCCTCATATCATCCTGTATTAATGAGATCTCTGAAGCCATACTATCCACTTTCCCGTCATTACTTCCATTGATTTATTACATTTATTAATTGCTTCAAGGATAGTATTAAGTGATGTCAATTATTCTCCTTCCTCCATCTGTTCTTTTTTTTCCCTCCTTTACTTTTAGGGATTGTACCTGGGGACGACAAATATTTATCCATCCTTCCCTTCCCTTCCCTGGCTTCCTTCCCAGGGCTTAATGATTGTCTTTTCGGAGGCATTTTACTTCCAAATAATAAGTCAAATTTAAGATAACCTTATTTTCCTACCTCAAAGCAGCTATTGTATGGGGAATAGTACTACTCCTTTGCCACTTCACCTGACAAATATCAATCAAATAAGTCCTGCTTATTGCAAAAGCAGATATACAATCAGTATTTCTTTCTGACCAGTTATAGAGAAAAATTTTCCTAGCTACTATTACAGCTTCAACAGGGCTCAATCTATCCAAAATACGATTAACAACCGGTTAGACTCAGTTCACAATCAATGCGATGACTTGAAAACAAGTTAGGCTCAGTTCACAGTCCCCAATGCTTATTCTCAATACGGTGATTTAGAAACAGCAGGTTAGATTCAGTTCACATTCACAGCAGGTTAGACTCAGTTCAAATCACAGTTGCCGCTGATTATCCTCAATGCAGTGATTTAAAAACAGCCAGTTAGACTCGGTTCACAGTCACCAATGCTTATCCTCAATGTGAATATTTAGAAGCAGCAGGTAAGTCTGAGTTCACATTCACAGCAGGTTAGACTCAGTTCAAATCACAGTCGCAGCTGATTATCCTAAATGCGATGATTTAGAAACAGCAGGTTAGGCTCAGTTCACATTCACAGTTACTAATGCTGATCCTCAATGTGATGATTCAGAAACAGCAGGTTAGACTTGGTTCACATTCACAGCAGGCTAGACTCAGTTCACATTTCACCGCTGATTATCCTCAATGCAGTGATTTAGAAACAGCAGGTTAAACTCCGTTCACAGTCACCAATAGCTTCACCATAACTCCGCTCTTAGTCACCAATGAATGAATAAATGAATCGGTCACAAAAGCCCGCTAAAGGGATCATCAATTTAAATAATTTTATCCAGTTCTTTTATCATGGATCGTCACTCACTGTTCCAGCCAGACCCCTGTGTACACCGAGCTTTCCAGGATATCCTCCTGGGGTTTACAATATCATCCCCCAAACTATCTCCGCCACATATCCAGACTTGCTAGCTCCTTCTTTTACTGCCTGTAGCTTACCACCTCCTCAGGTGCACCCGTTACCTCATCCATGGCTTCTCTAACCAGCCACTGCACTCTGGGACCTGGTCTCATCTGCACAAGTCTCAAGCCTGGTTCTGAGTCTCCACAGGCTCTCCCGGGCTTACCACTCTGCTGGTCACTGCTCCACTGCTTTCCTCACGTGCCTCTCGCAAGACCAGCCCCCAGCGTCCCACATGGTGCAGCATCTAACTCCCGGTTCACAGCCACACCTCCTCCGCTTCTCCTCGGCCTCGGTCTCCATTATGAGTCTCAGCCGACAAGTCTCTCGGGTCCCCAGCCAAACTATCGTCCCGGCTTCAGCCAACCCTGCTAGGGTAAGGGAGCACACGGATTCTCAGGAGCCCAGTACGTGGAGGGGAGGAGTTAACACCTACTTCCTCCCACTTGAAAATTTTTAACGGTCTGCTCTACAGCGGAATGTCACATCAAGAATATCATTTTTTCGACAGTCAGCTTGGCATCAGCTTGTCACCCTTAAATTTGGAACAGTTTGATAAAGTGCGGTGGCAGCAGCATGGAGTCCAATTCCATTATTCACAGCTCAAGTATTCAGTCGACCCGAACACTTGAACAACAAATTTGAACACTCAAATTTTTTAAGTAAACGATTCCGGCCCCCGGGACACAGAATGAACAGCATTGGGAAGGCGCCGAGAGGCAAGGCCTCCAACAGGTGGTATCTCCCTTCCTTGCAGACAGCCAACTCGATCCTAAGATCAAACTTCGAGCTTTTTAAGTGCAGCAACTTAGATAAACGCAATAGGACATGGAATTACAGCGGAGAGTGAGAGTGGAACGGCCGATGCGGCACACACTGCTGGGGGGGGCCCGGCCTCCCGCGGCGGATAGTAAAAAAAGAAAGTCGTCAGCAGCAGAATGGCAAGCCTATTGTTTTTGAGTGTCAGCAGCAGGCCATGAATAATTATTCACGGGTGTGTCTGATGCCCTACTTTATGTGTAATAAAGGGTGTATTGGAGTTCCTGATCCTTGTAATTTTTGGCTGTCCTTTCCATTATTGCATAGGCTTTATGAGTGTCTGAGTCCCACAATTATACCACAATGTGAATGAGGCCCTCCTTTATATGATAACTGTTGTATGGGATTGCCTCATCCGTGTAATTTTTGGCAGCACTTGCGCTTAAAGTACAAGTAAATCTATGTTTCTCAACAATATTTCCTGTAAAATCGATGTTATCTTGGGTTTTGGGGGGGTATTTTTGTAATTCCGTAAAAGTGGCGTAATAGTCGGACATCATCTTTAATAGCAGAGACTTCGGTGTCCAAGAGGCATCCAGACATCCTCCCCATGCTGTTTCCTAACCATTTCTGTGGTGTTTCCACCATTTTCTGACGTTTCCCTATGGACCAGACACCCTCCCCTCTGCAGAGCAGGGGGTGCCTGGTCTTCTCCCATTGACTTCCATTATACTTGGGTGCTTGGCTGAGCACTCGAGCACCACCTAGTGTTCGGCCAGAGCACCCGAGCATCAGGGTGCTCGATCATCACTACTCTTTGGCATTAATTCAACTTGCCGTGTTTGGAGGAAGAGAAATGCTGCCTATGACCCAAAGAACACCGTCCCACTGTCAAGCATGGAGGTGGAAACATTATGTTTTGGGGGTGTTTCTCTGCTAAGGGCACAGGACTACTTCACTGCATCTTTGGGAGAATGGATGGAGCCATGTACTGTAAAATCCTGAGTGACAACCTCCTTCCCTCCACTAGGACATTAAAAATGGGTCGTGGCTGGGTCTTCCAGCATGGCAATGACCCAAAACATACAGTCAAGGAGTGGCTCAAAAAGAAGCACATTAAGGTCATGAAGTGGCCTAGCCAGTCTCCAGACCTTAAAGGGGAAACCTGGGGTCCTCCAGGCGCAGCACTCCCCGCTCTGTTCTGGATATAGGTGCGGGTCCCAGCGGTGGGACCCGCACCTATCAGACAATGGAGGCATATCCTAGCGATATGCCCCCATTGTCCAAGGTGAGAATACCCCTTTAATCCCATAGAAAACTTGTAGAGGGAGCTGAAGATCAGAGTTGCCAAGCGACAGCCTCGAAATCGTAATGAGGCTGGAAAACTGAAACCTGTATATCTCATAAAGGAAACAGGTTCTTGGAAATAACCAAAGACAATTACCTTTCCCAACTGGTTCAGGACCCGACTAGAGGGACGGCCATACTGGACTTAGTATTAACCAATAGACCTGACAGAACAACAGATGTGCAGGTCGGGGGACTCCTAGGAAATAGTGACCATAATATAATAACCTTCCAATTGTCATTTAAAAGAGCGTTTCTTCAGGGAGGAACAAAAATACTTCAAAAAAGCTAAATTTAGCCAACTAAGAGAGGCCATAGGCCTAACTAACTGGGACAAAGTCCTCAAAAATAAAAATACAGCCAAAAAATGGGATATTTTTAAAAGCATCCTAATATCTAATTGTGAGAGGTACATACCTTATGGGAATAAAAGGTTAAGGAACAAGAAAAAACCAATGTGGATAAACAGAACTGTAAAGAAAGCAATAAATGACAAACAGAAAGCATTTAAATCACTAAAACAGGAGGGGAGTGAGGAAGCATTGAAAAACTACAAGGAAAAAAATAGAATATGTAAAAGACAAATAAAAACAGCCAAACTAGAGACCGAGAGATTAATCGCCAAAGAAAGTAAAACTAACCCTAAAATGTTCTTTAATTATATAAATGGTAAAAAGTATAAACCTGAAGGTGTCGGCCCCTTACAGAGTAATGAGGGGGGAGTTGCAGAGAGCGATGAGGAGAAAGCAAAGCTACTAAATATCTTTTTCTCCACTGTATTCACTGAGGAAAATAAACTGTCAGATGAAATGCAGAATATAAAAGTAAATTCCCCATTAAAAGTGCCCTGTCTGACCCAGGAAGAAGTAGAGCTGCGTCTTAAAAAGATTAAAATAGACAAATCGCCAGGACCGGATGGCATACACCCCCGTATCCTAAGAGAATTAAGTAATGTCATCGCCAGACCCTTATTTCTGATATTTAAGGACTCTATACTGACAGGGAGTGTTCCACAGGATTGGCGCATAGCAAATGTGGTGCCAATATTCAAAAAGGGTCCAAAAACAGAGCCCGGGAACTATAGGCCGACATCTGTCGTGGGTAAACTGTTTGAGGGTTTTCTAAGAGATGCTATCTTGGAGTACCTCAATGAAAATAAGCAAATTACTCCATATCAGCATGGCTTCATGAGGGGTCGGTCATGTCAAACCAATTTAATCAGTTTCTATGAGGAGGTAAGTTCTAGACTAGACCGCAGCGAATCAATGGATGTCGTATATCTGGATTTCTCCAAAGCATTTGACACTGTACCACATAAAAGGTTAGTATATAAGATGAGAATGCTTGGCCTGGGAGAAAATGTCTGTATGTGGGTAAGTAACTGGCTCAGTGATAGAAAACAGAGGGTGGTTATTAATGGTACATACTCAGATTGGGTCACTGTAACTAGTGGGGTACCACAGGGGTCAGTATTGGGCCCTATTCTCTTCAATATATTTATTAATGATCTTGTAGAAGGCTTGCACAGTAAAATATCAATTTTTGCAGATGACACTAAACTGTGTAAAGTAATTAACACAGAAGAGGACAGTACACTGCTACAGATGGATCTGGATAGACTGGAGGCTTGGGCAGAGAAGTGGCAGATGAGGTTTAACACTGACAAATGTAAAGTTATGCATATGGGAAGGAATAATGCAAGTCACCAGTACATACTAAATGGTAAAATATTGGGTAACTCTGACATAGAAAAGGACCTAGGAATTTTAGTGAACAGAAATCTAAGCTGCAGAAACCAGTGTCAGACAGCTGCTGCCAAGGCCAATAAGATAATGGGCTGCATCAAAAGAGGCATAGATGCCCGTGATGAGAACATAGTCCTGCCACTTTACAAATCACTAGTCGGACCACACATGGAGTACTGTGTACAGTTCTGGGCTCCTGTGAACAAGGCAGACATAGCAGAGCTGGAGAGGGTTCAGAGGAGGGCAACTAAAGTCATAACTGGAATGGGTGGACTACAGTACCCAGAAAGATTATCAAAATTAGGCTTATTCACTTTAGAAAAAAGACGACTGAGGGGAGATCTAATAACTATGTATAAATATATCAGAGGTCAGTACAGAGATCTCTCCCACGATCTATTTATCCCCAGGACTGTGACTGTGACGAGGGGCCATCCTCTGCGTCTGGAGGAAAGAAGGTTTGTACACAATCATAGAAGAGGATTCTTTACGGTAAGAGCAGTGAGACTATGGAACTCTCTGCCTGAGGAGGTGGTGATGGTAAGTTCACTAAAAGAGTTCAAGAGGGGCCTGGATGTAATTTTGGAGGGTAATAATATTACAGGTTATAGTTACTAGAGAGGGGTCGTTGATCCAGGGAGTAATTCTGATTGCCTGATTGGAGTCGGGAAGGAATTTTTTTCCCTAAAGTGGGGAAAACTGGCTTCTACCTCACAGGGTTTTTTTGCCTTCCTCTGGATCAACTTGTAGGAAAACAGGCCGAACTGGATGGACAGATGTCTTTTTTCGGCCTTATAAACTATGTTACTATGTTACTATGATTTAGATATCTGCAAAGAGGAGTGGACCAAAATTCCTTCTGACATCAACTGCAAAAAAGTCTGACTGCTGTGTTTGCCAACAAGGGTTTTGCCACCAAGTATTAAGTCTTGTTTGCCAGAGGGATCAAATACTTATTTCTCTGGGCAAAATGCAAATATTTGACAGTGGGCAAACTTACAAAATTAGCAAGGGATCAAATGCTTGTTCCCTTCACTGTATGTTAGCTGTCCTCCTTCTCAGTGGTAAAACTGGAGCTGAATTCAATATGGTGGATTTCAAAAAGGCAGTTTAAATCTCTTCTTCCACCAAATAATGCAGCTTTCCTCTCAATTAATACTTTCACACACTGGAAATCAATTTTTTACTTATTACCCCAGTTAAAGGGTGTGTTCACTTACATATGTGTATAAAAAAACATGTTATTGGTTATCTGTGCACAGTATCTTTCTTTTGTTATCTGAGATTTTGTTTGTTTTTTCTTCAAAAACTCTCTCTATATGGTAAACTACATTATCCATCCAAATCCGAAATAAATTGATTTGTATGACCTCTGAAAAAGATTACATAACTTTTTTTTCTTTTACTTTTCCAGGGCTATACTAGAAGCAACTCGCTCTCCTGTGGTGTTTTGTCACAATGACTGCCAAGAAGGTAAGACATGAAATGGCTAGTTGATTTGATAGTATTTTGGTTTTTACAGCTCTGATCTGAATTCAATTTCTGCATCCTTTTTTATCCAAATAGTCTAAAGCTAGCCATGAAGCATAAGTGTTGGCAATTATTTCCCCTGACTCCTCATCTCAGCTAAACCCACGTGTTTATCTCAGCGAGGAGATAGTAATTGGGTTCTTTCAGACATCTGAAGACCTTATCTCCTGTGAGAACAAAGCATTGGGCATTTGACATCCTCATCTAATACATAAGGGGGCCACCCAAATCTCTTCTTTTTTTTTGGGGGGGGGGGGGGGGAGTTGAGTTGCCCTCGTTGTTATGGATGATGGTTGTGGAACTTCCGTGCTAACCAACTGGCTTGACTTTGGGCTACACCTAAGGACGTTATCTTGGTGCTCCCCTCAAAATCACCCTTTAATTTCCCTTCTACCAGTGGTATCTGGGTAGAAATCCAAACTCTCCTCTCCACTTCTTTGCTCCTCAGGTCTCCAGTTCTCTTCACTGGTGTTTCTTTCCCTGTCTGTTAACTTCCAAATGGCCTGGATCACATTTGCCACTGTAGCCAATGACTGGCTAATAACCTATAACCACTTAGGCCAGTTAAGTTGACAGACTGAGAATTAGAAGTCCAGTGAAGAGAGGCAAGGAGCATTGATTTTTCCACAAATATGGACCATTGTAATGATAGCATTCATGTTAATCTTAACTATTATGTTGACTTCTTAGCACAATACTTTTTGTAGCACCATTACAAGCTGTTATATCTTTTGATTTTCATTGCTTGCATTCTTTTGCATTTCCAGGAAACATCCTATTACTGAATGAAAGGGAGAATTCCGAAAAGCAGAAACTAATGCTGATCGATTTTGAATACAGTAGTTACAATTATAGGTATGTAATTGTGGTGTAATACTTTATTGAAGTGATAACTCTTTCCCAACATGTGATAGAATAGTGCATCACTTGTTGGGTCTTTAAAGATGGCGCCTTCACCTGAGCTAATGTCCGCGACCGGCAGTAATCGCAGACACTTAGCCCCTCTGCCATGGTCAAACCTGACCACTGCATCTGAGAGCTTGTATTACTGGAAGCGCGCAATTGGTGGAGCCGCAGCTAGTATGCGGCAGCCCATATCATAGATAATGTTTCCTGTGGGCTCCATAGGTAACTAGTAAAATCATCATAGACTCCAATGCTAATACATTGGAGTCTAGAGAATAGAAATCTAATGATTGCTTGTTATACTTCCCTATGGGAACTGTATAAAGTGTAAAAAAAAAAAAAAAAAAAAAATATATATATATATATATATATATATATATATATATATATAATTTTTTTTTTTTTTTTTTTTTATATAAAATTTCAAATCTCCATTTTTCCCAAAATGAGATTTAAAAAGTAAAAAAAAAAAATGCATCTTGGGAATTGCTGCGTGCGAAAACTCCCGCACTCCCGCATCAAAATATCCCATACGGAAAAAAGCGTCAAAATGGCTTTCTTGCTATTTTTTTTTGTTGCATCCCCTCCCACAAATTAAATAAAAAGTGATCAAAAACTCGTACACACCCCAGGATGGTATCCATGAAAAGTACAGGTCATACAGCAGAAAATGAGCCCTGTTAAAATTCCACACACATAACTACAACAAAGTTATAGGGGTCCAAAAATTCTAACTAAATATTTTCAAGATTTTTTTTTTTTTTTTTTTTTTTTTTTTTTTAATTCAGTATCCAAACAAGAAAAGCTATACTTATGTGCTATTGCTGGGTTCGTACAGACCTGGAGAATCAAGATCACAAGTCAGTTTTATCATATAGTGAACAATGTTAAAAAAAAAACAAAAAAAAAACTGTAAAACTGTGGCAAAATTGCTCCCCTGCCATCCCCAGTCCCACCACATTTGGCATTTTGTTTTCCCCCCACTACCTCTTATGCAGTATTAAATGGTGGCGTTAGAAAGTATGACTTGTCGTTCAAAAAAACAAGCCCTCATACAGCTATGTGAAAGGTAAAATAAAACCGTTATGGCTCTGGGAATGCAGGGAGTGCAAAACAAAAATGCAAAGGTGAAAAATCCCTCCAGGGTAGAAAGGGTTAAGCTAAAAAAATATATTAATAAAATGAACAAAAAAGGCGCTCCATATCATGGAAAACTATGGCTTGACGTACCCATAGACTATAATTGGGCAAACATATGGTAGCTCAAAAGTTCATACTTTTGACTCGCAGTTCACGTTTCTATACGTACTTCCTTTGATGCACTTCAAAGCTTTATTTAAAAAACAAAGATTTGAGTATGTTTATATTTAAAAAATGGACACAAACATATTAATGGGGTTTTCCGAGTTATATATATTGATGACCTATCCTGAGGATAGGTCATCAATATATATAACTCGGACAACCCCTTTAATGTATGCACTTCTGTCAAATGTACATGTTCAAATGTATGCACAAAATTGCATACATTTGTATACCTTTTTTATACTGTATTTCTAAACATATCTGCTTGATGTACAACAAAATCAACATGTGAACAGGCCCTAACACTGCTGTTGCTTTTCTCATCATACTGTATCAGTCACTTTAAAAAAACAAACTCTGGTGTGGTCCTTTGACTCCAGAGGAAAAAATAATAAATCAGTAATCTGGTTTGGATTTGTCTGGGAATAGTAAATATTTAAGCAGACTTAAACGCATGTTTGATAGCAAGTGTGTGTGATTTAACCCTTTTCAGTACCTAGCCACTTTTCACCTTAAATCCCAGGCCGATTTTTGCAAATCTGACATGTCACTATGTGGTAATAACTTTAGAACGCTTTTACTTATCCAGACAAAATAATATAAAAAAAAAATTGTAAAAAATAGTGAAAAAAATAGACATATTAGGTATCACTGCGTCCGTATCAACCGGCTCTATAAAAATATCACATGATCCACCCCGCCAGGTTAACGCAGTAAAAAAACAAAAAAAAAACTATGCCAAAACAGCATTTTTTGGTCACTTTCCCTTACAAAAAGTGTAATAGCAGGCGATTAAAATAATTTAAAAAAAATTATGCCATAACAGCCATTTTTTTCACCTTGCCCCACAAAAAGTGTAATAGCAGGCGATCAAAAAGGCGTATTTACCCCAAAATGGTACCAATCAAACGGTCATCTTGTCCTGCAGAAATGTAGACCCTACCTGAGACAATCGCCCAAAAAATAAAAAAAATATGGCTCTCAGAATATAGCAACACAAAAGAGATTTTATTCTGTTCAAAAATGCATCTGTGTAAAACCTTCCAAAAATAAAAATATTTGACATATTGGGTATCGCCGCGTCCGTAACAACCTGCGCTATAAAAATATTACATGAGATGGCCCCCCAGGTGAATGCTGTAAAAAAAAATAAATAAAAAAAAAAACTATGCCAAACCAGCCATTTTTTTTCACCTTGCCTCACAAAAAGTATAATAGCAGGCGATCAAAAAGTCTTATGTACCCCAAAATGGTACCAATGAAAACGTCACCTCATCCCGCAAAAAATGAGTCCCCACATAAGAATAACTCAAAAAAATAAAAATCAATGGCTCCCGCAAACCAATCCATCAAAATCTGTGCTGCAAAATCCATATGGCGCTCCTTCTGTTTTGAGTCCTGCCATGTGCCCCCACAGCAGTTTACCACCACATATGGGGTGTTGCCGTATTCAGGAGAAAATGGGGAACAAATTATGGGGTGCTTTTCTCCTGTTACCTCTTGTGAAAATGAAAAATTTGGGGCTAAAGCAACATTTTATTGGAAGAAATGAAACGTTTCATTTTCACAGCCAAGTGTTTCCAAATTCCGTAAAACGCTTAGGGGGTCAAAGTGGCCAGTACCCCCCTTAATATATTATTTGAAGGGTGTAGTTTCCAAAATGGGGTCACTTTTTGAGGGTTTCCACTGAAGGGGTACGTCGGGGGTCTCTCAATTACAAAATGGTACCTAAAAACCATTCTAGCAAAATCTGCCTCCAAAATCCGTATGGCGCTCCTTTCCTTCTGACCACTGCCACAAACCCATAGAAACGTTTACCACCACATATGGGGTATTTCTGTAAACTGCAGAATCAGAGTAATGTATATTGAGGTTTAGTTTGCTGTTAACCCTTGCTGTTTTGCAAGAAAAAAATTAACATGAATAATCTATCAAAGTGAAATTTTGAAATTTCACCTCCATTAATTCTTGAGGAACACCTCAAGGGTTAACAAAGTTTGTAACAGCAGTTTTTTTTTATAATTTGGGGGGTCATTTATGGGTGGTTTCCATTACGTAAGCCACTCAAAATCACCTTATATCTGAATTGGTGCTTAAAAAAAAATGGTTTTGGAAATCTTGTTGAAAATCTGAAAAATGGCTTCTAAACTTCTAAGCCTTCTAACGTCCCAAAAAAGTAAAATGACATTTATAAAATGATGCCAACATAAAGAAGACATATGGGGAATGTAAAATTATAACTATTTTTGGAGGTATTACTATATATTTTGAAAGTAGAGAAATTGAAATTTGCAAATTTGCTAATTTTTCCAAATTTTTGGTAAATTTGGTATTTTTTTAAAAAATGAAATATTTTGCCACAAATTTACTACTGTCGTGAAGCACAATATGTGATGAGAAAACAATCTCAGAATGGCTTGGATAAGTAAAAGCGTTCCAAAGTTATTACCACATAAAGTGACACATGTCAGATTTGCAAAAAATGGCCTGGTCATGAAGGTGAAAATGGAGGTGAAATTTCAAAATTTCAATTTTTTTGTTACATTATTCATGTTTTTTTTTTGCAGCACAGCAAGGGTTAACAGCAAACTAAACTTCAATATACATTACTATGGTTCTGCAGTTTACAGAAATACCCCATATGTGGTGGTAAACGTCTCTATGGGTTTGTGGTAGTGGTCAGAAGGAAAGAAGCGCCATATGGATTTTGGAGGCAGATTTTGCTAGAATGGTTTTTAGGCACCATTTTGTAATTGAGAGACCCTGACGTACCCCTTCAGTGGAAACCCTCAAAAAGTGACCTCATTTTGGAAACTACACACTTTAAAGAATATATTAAGGGGGGTACTGGCCACTTTGACCCCCTTTTACGGAATTTGGAAACACAAAACACAAAAGTTTCATTTCTTCGAATAAAATGTTGCTTTAGCCCCAAATTTTTCATTTTCACAAGGGGTAACAGGAGAAAAGCACCCCATAATTTGTTCCCCATTTTCTCCCGAATACGGCAACACCCCATATGTGGTGGTAAACTGCTGTGGGGGCACATGGCAGGACTCAAAACAGAAGGAGTGCCATATGAATTTTGCAGCACAGATATTGATGGATTGGTTTGCGGGAGCCATTGATTTTTATTTTTTTGAGTTATTGTCTTATGTGGGGGCTCATTTTTTGTGGGATGAGGTGACGTTTTCATTGGTACCATTTTGGGGTACATAAGACTTTTTGATCGCCTGCTATTACACTTTTTGTGAGTTAAGGTGAAAAAAAATAGCTGTTTTGACAGTTTAAAAAAATTTTTTTTTTTTTTTACAGCATTCACCCAAAGGGGCAAATCATGTGATATTTTTATAGAGCAGGTTGTTACGGACGCGGTGATGCCCAATATGTCTACCATTTTTATTTAGTTTTACACATTAGATAAATTTTTGAACAGAATAAAATCTTTTTTTTTTTTTTTGTTGCCATTTTCCGAGAGCCATATTTTTTTTTAATTTTTTGGGCGATTGTCTCAGGGTCTCATTTTTTGCGGGACGAGATTACTGGTACCATTTTGGGATTAATACGTCTTTTTGATCGCTTGGTATTACACTTTTTGTGAGGCAAGGTGATCAGAAAATGGCTTTTTTTGCATTGTTTTTATTTTTTACGGCGTTTACCTAGCGGGGTGGGTCATGTGATATTTTTATGGAGCCGGTTGATACGGATGCGGCGATACCCAATATGCCTGCTTTTCTTTTTTTCCGAGCTACTGCCAGACCCCTGCAGCTGATTGGGTGCTGGGAGTGTAAGGGTTAAGATTGTGACTTTAGATTCAGGGACTTCAGGTTTAATCCGTATTAGCAAGTATGTGCTCCATGATTGACAATTCAGTCCAGACCACATCCTGTGAAATGTATGCAGTCCTAGAACAGCTGTTGGGGGTGTATACAGTATTTTCCCTTTCATCCTCCACGACGGCATTACCATGAGAGACCCGCCACCATCCAGGTAGGGACAGGAATAAATTTGACCCTCTTTCAGCCATCCTTCAGTGTCTTCCTGTCCCTCCAGGTGGAGAAAGGTCTTTTTCTTTTCTCTCACGGCAATGCCTTGGGTCCTGCTACTGAAGACTCTATTTTGAGTCAACAGTCAGTCAGTATGCGGGTCTATTTTTACTACTATCGCCTGTATTCCACATGGGAGCCGAGGCTGCCTGAACCCTATGTGGGTAGAGGGCGTCTTATTACTGTCTTCACAGTGCCTTAAACGGCTCCCTCCTCCCCTAATGTGCTCCGTCCTGGGAGTGTTCATGTGGATGGCCGGACACTCGTGGCGTCCCTCCGGCTCTGGATGCCCCTGCTGCCATCCGATAGGTTCGGCTCTGGACGCGTCTGTGTGCTGGAAACGTGGAATGCCGGCGTGCGTTCCAGGATGAAGTGCCCAACCTCCGGAACTGGAAGTAGGCCCGGAAGTGGCCTATGCGTTCCACGGTGGAACGCATATCGTTTAGGGCGGCAAGGCGCGAGATCAAGGGCGGTAGTCTCCCTCTGATCTGAGGTCTGAAGGTAGGAACATATATAAGGGGATAATATTGCTCAAACATGAGTGCGCAAAAAAGCACTACAATGGAGGTTCCCTTGGGCCAGGCTGCAGTAAGTGGCTTCCTATGTGGAGCTGTGTGTGTATATATATGTGTGTAATATATATATATATATATATATATATATATATATATATATATATATATATATATATATATATATATATATATATATATATATATATATATATATATATATATATATATATATTGTTCCTATCTGACTGCTCACATTCTCTCCCTCTCTCTTCCTTTCTATTGTGTAATTAATCCACCTAAAGTTGACGTTTCATTAGCTAAACTGGTTGAGTGCAAATTCATTACCTTTTGAAGATACAGAATCATTAAACAGTGCTCCAGACTAAAAAAATGACCTAGGAGCCATTGACTCCTAAACTGAAAAATTCAGGAGCCAAATAAAATTTTTAGTCGCCAAATTTAAATACATATATCATTATGATATAAAAAATTGTCTCATTCACACGTCAGTGTTTTGTTGAGTGATTTCTATCAGTAATTCTGAGCCAAAACTAGGACATAAGGTATAAGGGAAAGATCTGCTCCTGTTCTGTGTTTAGAGCCGCACCTGGTTTTGGCCCACTGATGGAAATCCTTGACCAAACACTGACGTGTGAATGATGCATTACGGTGTGCAGTGTCCAGCATCTCTCTCCTTGCTGCTGCTCTGTCTATGGCAAAGCAGCAGCGTGCATGAACAAATACGGCATGTGCACTGTGTCTCTTCATATAGCTGATCGGCGGGTATCAGACCCCTGCCGATCTGATATTGATGACCTGTCCTGAAGATAGGTCATCAATATTAAAAGCCCAAATAACCCCTTTAACTCCTTTCTTTGGGGAATAAAAAAAACCTTTCCATTCCTACCATCACCTACCTGAACTTCCAGCACCGTTGGGGGTTGCATAGCATTATAGTGATTTATGATGCTATGTAACCCTTACAGTTCTGGAATGTATTAGGTGACACTGACATAGAGGTATGGAATGTATTGGATAACACTGACAGCATTATGTCAGTGTCACCTAATACATTCCATACCTTTAAGGGTTACATAGCATCATAAATCACTATAATTCTGTGGGACCCTGGCAGTGCTAGGAGGTCAGGATGGGTGTGCTCCCTGACACGCACTGCGAGTCCAATGCGTGGACCTTGTTCGTGTGAAAGGAGCCAAAAAGGGAATATGTAATGAAGGGATGGTAACCCATCGTTTGTTTCCTTATATGTCGTCCTGCACGGTGTCCAACCATTTGTCTGTGTACACAGTACCTCCTGCCTCTAGTCTTTGTCCTTGGTTCGGCCCTTCTGTGTGACATAATTACCCACGCACATAGTGCGCCGCAACAATTTTTTTTTACACTAAACCATGCCTCTAACATGCCCAAATCCTGCCCAGTCCTCTTTGTGCCGCCACACAATATAATGCCGCCTTAGTGCCCACTTCACAGTAGTTATGTCAATTAATTGCCTCACACAGTAGTGATGCTCTTAGTGCCCCCACAAAGTAGAATGCCTGGTTTAGTGCCCCACAGAGTAGTGCTGACCCCTGTATTTTCAATAAAATAAAAACACCATAGCCCTGTTCCCCGGTGCATACAGTACACAGGCTTTCCCCAGCAGCAGGCGCTATAAAGTCACTTCATGGTGCCTGCTGAGGGCTAGAGCGCAGGGACCGGGAAATCCTCATCATCCCCCGGCCTCTGCGCTCTGATATTCATCTCTGAAGACACAATGAGAGCGCCGGCAGTTGAATGGTGGAGCAAGGAGCGGATTGCTCCTGCTTCACCATTGCACTGAACTGTCCATGCGTCCTAAGGACACAGACAGTTGAGAGAAGGATATTCCGCAGCCACCCGGGACCGCAGGACAGCCACAGAAATCTGGAACTGTCCTGCTGAGTCTGGGACTGTTGGAAGGTAGAGCCCATCATTAGACACGCACTTTTATGGTCTACAGTCTCACTGATAGTGAAGTCAATACAAATCATGAATACATTAATGAATCAGCACCATTTCTCTATTACTATACTTAGATTTAACTTCCAAAGTCTCTGCACTAATATAACTAATTACTGACCCATTGCCAATGAATATAACAGAGAAATGATGCATATCTAGGTTTCACAGATGAGTGGTGATTTTACAAGGTGTGTTATAGGGAGGACAGGCTGGACACTCAGTGGTCTGAGGAAGAGGTGAGGAGTGATGTATGTTCGGTGACTGCTGCTCTGTCATGTCTCTGCACCGCACACAAGTCACGAAGTCTGAGCCCAGCGCGGTCCTGTCCACTCATCCACTAATGGTAATGTTCTCCAGACACACACAGCGCTGACCCCTGCCCTGTACACTCCGCACTGCTACTTTGGACGTTCACTTGCTCAGCGTGACGTGCTGATGCCGGCTGCAGTGCACAGTGAAGAGGGGGAGTGGCCAAGGGGAAAACAGGGCTCAGCACATAGCAGGACATTCATAGGACATAGCGCCGCCGTGGGACAAGTAGCAAATGGCGATAAGACTGAAAAGTCTTATCGCCACTTACAAATTCCTGGTCGCGTTGGCGACCATTTTGGTCACCATCTAGACCACTGTTAAAGGATCCGATGGATAAAAAGGTTGATGCTTGCTTAAAGTCTTGTCTTGCGGCCTCTACTCTTTTTAAGCCTAATTTAGCAGCCAAGTCAGTAGCCCGTTCACTAAAAATATGGTTTAAACTAGAGTCTCTCCTCAAGGATAAAACTTCTTATGATTCCATCAAGAACTCTTTTTCACCTGCTCATTAAAGCTGTTGACTTTCTATCAGGACTTTCTGTTGCGGCTAGAAGGTCCCTATGGTTAAAGTCTTGGACAGGGGATGTCAGCTCCAAGATGAAGCTATGTAGCTTTCCCTTCCATGGTAACCTCCTTTTCGGTGAGGATTTGGAAAAAATTGAGAAAGCATTTGATTAAAAAAAATGCTTTCCAAAAGTGTTGGGGAAACTGAAATATATCACTTTCGTAAATCTAGGAAAGGTGTTTTTTCCCAGGCAAAACATTCGGAAAGAGGAAAATCTCAGAGGGAGAGGAAGGGGCTTCTTGTTCTATTCCAAGAATCCTGAGTCTTCCAAACAATGATGCCATTATGCGAGTAGGAGGAAGATTATCCTCCTTAAAAGAATCGGAAGGTATCGCCACAAATCAGTGGGTTTTAAACATCATAAGAGAAGCTTTCAACATTATCTTCAGTCTTCCTCCTCCTGTAAAAAATTTCAGTATTACGCCAAGACAAAATTCTCCCCTTCTCCAACAAAAGTTGGAAGAAGGAATTTCCGATCTTCTAAAATCAAGAGCAATTGTACCAGTTCCGGCAGATCAGGAAGGATCAGACTACTATTCAACGGTCTTCCTAGTGAAAAAACCCAGTGGGAAATACCGCCTGATCATAAATCTGAAGAATTTAAACAAATATATCCTGTACGAGAGATTCAAAATGGAGACACTGAGGTCTACCATGAATCTCCTAAAAAAAAAAGGGGGATTTTTTTGGCTTCTCTGGATCTAAGGATCGCGTATTTTCACGTTCCTGTGTGCCAGAGAGATCAAAAATGTCTGCGCCTGTCCGTTTATTTCAAGGGAGTTTTATGTCAGTTTTGTGTGTTACCGTTTGGGATAACGTCCGCTCCCAGAATCTTCAGGTCAAACATAATAATTATCCCCTATCTGAACAACCTTCTTATAGTGGGAAACTCAAGACAATCTCTAGAGGACAGTTTTTTCAAAACTTGTCAAACCCTGTATCAGCTCGGGTGGGTGATAAAATGGGAAAAATCTTCCCCTTCACCCTCCCAGTCTCTGGTGTTCCTGGGTTACCTCCTGGACTCTCTAAAACAGAAAACTTTCCTGCCCCCACAGAATGTGTCCTTGATTCGGGAAATAATTTTGAGTTTTCTGGTTCTTCAGAGTTGCTCAGTTCGGGAGGCCATGATGCTTCTGGGATCACTTACGGCCTGTATTCCAGCTGTTATGTGGGCACAGTTCCACACTTTGCTCTCCAGAACTGGATCCTAGAGAACTGGAACAGGGATCTTTCTTCCTTGGATTGTCTGATGTATGTTCCCCTCTCGGTGAAGCACACTCTTCAGTGGTGGCTGGATCGAAGTCATCTTCAGAAGGGGGTTCCATGGGACACCAGAGATCTAGTGATTGTTACAACAGACGTGAGTTCTTGGGGTTGGGGAGCTCATTGCTCTCATCTTTATTCCCAGGGTCAGTGGTCAACAGAACAAACCCTAATGTCCTCAAACCTGAAAGAGTCAGCAGCGGTTTGGGAGGCAATATCTGCGCTCGAACCAAACCTTCTGAACATAGATCTTCAGATAAGATCAGATAACCAGACGGTTCCGTCCTCACCCGTCTTAAAGTCAGTGGGGACGGAACCGTTTGGTATGAGTGTCATACCAAACGATCCGTCCTCATTGACTTACATGCAGATGAGGACGGATCCGCAATGCCTGCGGGCATTTCACCCGGGACCCGAGCGTTACAGTGCTCGTAACGAGCACTGCTCGCTCATCTCTACTTGCTTCTTTTCAAACCCACTCTGAGGTAACTGCTGTATCGTGAATGCACATTGCATGAGCATGCGGAGACACATCTTAGGGTACTTTCACATCTGCGTTTTGGATGCTACCAGTCCAAAACATAGTGGTCAGGATCCATCCAAAACGCAGACTTTATAAACGGATCCTGCTCCATAGAGATGAATTGATCTTGGAACAGGATCCGTTTCTCTGTGTTTTGGAAGCGCAGACAAAAATGCTACAACCCTAAGATGTGTCTCCGCATGCTCATGCAATGTGCGTTCACAATACAGCAGTTACCTCAGAGCGGGTTTGAACAAGAGCAAGCCGGCCACCACTACTACACGGTCGCGGTGGCCGTAACTAGGGGCAACGGCCTAACTTGTGCGTGGGACAATGGATATACAAATAGGCAAATCTTCTAAACGGTACATTTTATATAAATATATTCTATTAGTAATAATATTGGTATGGCTATATATAACTATGCAAACTACATTTGTGAGATGGGAATACCCCTTTAAGGCAGCCATTTCTGACTCTTACCAGGTGTCACATCTCTCTCCTCCAAATACACTGAAAGCCCATTCTACCTGTTCCAGTTCCGCTTCTTGGGCTGAAAAAGCTGATGCGTCCTTAGAACAAGTTTGTAGGGCTCCCACCTGGTCTAACCCTCATACCTTCATTAGACATTAGAGTTGACACTAATTCTAGTCAAAATGTGGCTTTTGGTAGGAAAGTTCTACAAGCTATTGTCCCACCCTAATTCCTCTCTGGTATATCTCATGGTAATGCCGTTGTGGAGGATGAAAGGGAAAAATTGAATTACTTACAGTAATTTCCTTTTCATGAATCCTCCACGACTGCATGGGATATCCCACCCCCCAAAAAAAAAAAAAGATTTATATTTACCAATCAGTCTTTGTAGAAGTCCTCGGATACAAGGAATACAGCAGCATCCACATGTTAAAAGGATTGCTGTTACGACCACCAAAGAGATGAAAAGACTAGATACTAGATGACTCCATTTTCCAAACCATGATTCAAGCCGGTCCGTAAATAGTGTCGATGCCAGAATTTTCTGCAAGTTCTTCTGATAATGATGTAAGGCGCAAATTGCGGAGCCGCAAAAACAACGGATGTCTGCGTTCCGTATTTTACGGAACAGCTGGCCCCTAATAGAACAGTACTATTCTTGTCCGTAATACGGACAAGAATAGGACATGTTCTATTTTTTTTTTTTTGCGGGCCTACAGAACGGGCATACGGATGTGGACAGCACACGGTTTTTCATGTGAAAAATGCGGATCGGAGTCCGCAAAAAATACTTTCGTGTGAAAGAGGCCTCAGTGATACTTCCATCAGGAGCTGTGTTATTAGGGATAAAAGTGCTACAAGAAGTACCAAACCTCTTACAAACCCGTCCTTTTCTTGCTAACAGCATATCCAAAGCCATTCTATTCTGCCTTGCCATTAAAGAGGTTGGAGCGAGTTGATCAGCTATTCCTTTTATTGCATCTCTGGTATAATTTATAAATCTCTGTTGATTTTAATAGATGTAATTTATCCAGTCTACATTTTTATTAACTGTAACCCACCAAAAGAAAGATGATTCGAAACCTGCACCTATCTGATTTCTAGCCTTATATTCATCTGGTACTCCTCTAGGAAACCCAATATTATCTATATAGATCCTTGGATCAAAGGATCCACCAGTTAAGGATCCCTCTCTATGCAAACCAGAATGTAATGCTCTTTTTGCTTTACGTAGACTATCAGTGCTCAACTTGCCATTATGTATCTCTTCAGAAGAGATTATTTGGAACGGCATAAGTATCTGTACCAAGGTACAGCTTCCAATCCAACTAGCAGGTAACCTAGGTCTAAGTTTCATATCTCCACATAGCCACCATATGTCAGTTCTAGCTGCATTTTGATTAAGGAACCATTTGGCTTTGTACCCATCATCTTCATCCACAGGGATGGTATGCTTACAAAATTCTGATGTTAAATTCTCCACTTACAGTATCTCCCTGTTCCTTTTCTTTCAAAATGGATATAGTCTCCTGGATATGTGAAAAAGGTAGGGGGTACCTGGTCAGTTCTTACCAGTGGATATCATTTTGAAAGGGTATTGCATAGATCATCACCGGTAGGATCATATTAAACATCGTACATGGCTAAAATACATTGTAGACCTTTGTTATCCTCTTCTGAAAGCTTAAATGGAATAGTTCCTGGATGGGGCCTAGCAGTTGCACATGCAATACAATTAGATCTGTTACTTTGGTTTACCGTGTATCTCATCCAGTTAAGCCACCCATTCCTTTCTGTATATCCCGTTTCTATAGCTGGTTTCTCCTCCAATCTTTTAAATTGTGAATCCTTTATGGCTGACTCTTGGGAATCTCCCTCAATTTCATTATTAGGGATCGCCCTCAACCAGAAATTTCCTAACTGACCCCTTCTACCTGGAATATATAATCCCAACACATAGAGACCTTCATCTCCAACAGGTGGCTCATATATATTGATAACATGAGGATTACAAGTCAGGTGTTCTGGATCACAATCCCATCTAGCCTTAGCTTTTGTGATTGTCATCCTTTCAAGAAGAGGCTTTCCTGTTGAGCTAACCCGTGTCATAGCTTCCTTCGGGGTATAACCCCATGGAGTTCCCATATTCCAGGCAGCATCTGACCAAGAGTTAGTTTTCGTTCCCTGGCCTAGTTACACAAATGTACGTTACAGCCCCTTCAACCTCAGTAAGGAACTTATATCTCTGGTTACTACTTTCTCTACCAAATTGACAATCAAAATAGAAAGTAACTACTGGCGATGAAGTGTTAAACCACATGGTCACAACAGTATCATTCTGTATTAATCCGGTATCACTCTGTATTATTTTGTTGGTCGTCTCTTGACTTTTCTGTTACAAAGCTTTACAATGACTGGCATGAATCCAATTGGCTTTTCCTTCAAGTTTCACTGAAGTTGCTGTAGTGAGGAGAACTTGGAAGGCACCATCAGATCTTGGTTCTAATGGTTTTCTGGTGTGTCTCTTGACCACTACCCAATATCCAGATTGGAGGGAATGAGTTCCTTCTTTTACTTTTTGAATCTGGAATAGAATCAAACATTTTTTATGCACCATTGAGAGCCTCTTTTGGTGGTGCTGAACATAGCTGGTGAGATTATCACATTGTAGCTGTAATGTTTGTGGGAAATACAAGCCTAGTCTTGGTGCAGATCCGAATAAGATCTCAAAAGGAGATAATTTTGTCTCTGTGGGGCGTGTATCTTACAGAAAACAAGACCAATGGTAAACACTCTATTCAGGGTTTCCCTATCTCTTCACTTGCTTTCTGAATCTTTAGTTTGAGGGTACCATTTAGTCTTTCTACCTTTCCGCTGGCTTGTGGATAAGGGGTATGCAATGCTTGTATGACCCCCAACATTTGCATAACATTTTGCATTACTTCTCCTGTAAAGTGGGTACCTCTGTTGGACTCTATAGTTTCAGGTAGTCCGAATCTACAGAAGACTTCTGTCATTAGTTTCTTTGCAGTGGCCTTTGGCATCAGGAAGGCTTCCGGCCACCCTGAGAAGAGATCAACACACAAGGACATATTCATACATGCCTACTGTAGTTGTATGAAATCAATCTGCAGTCGTTGAAACGGGTAGAGGGGTTTTGGTGTGTTTCTGTGGCTTTTTCACTACCCTATCTGGATTATGTAGTGCACATGTCAGGCATGCTTGTATGAACTTTGTGGCAACTGTTGTGAATCCTGGTGCGAACCATTGTTTGTCTACCAAGTCATACGTTTTTAGACAGGTGAGTTGGACCGTGAGCAGCTTGAGCCATCATAGGGTACAAAGATCTCGGCAGACATTTTCGCAATCCCACCTTCCACAATCCTTCATCTTCCTAGCTTTCGCCTAGACCTTTGCCTCTTCCCCGGTGATTTGCCAAGTTAGTCTGCAAAATTCTTGAATTCATCTGGTCACACTCGCTTAATATGATCGGCGGAGGTGTTTCCTGGATCACCTTTTTCCTTGCTGCTTCTTTCGCTGCTCGGTCCGCCTTGTCATTATCTCGTGCTTCGTCAGTGTTAAGCTTGGTGTGTGCCTTGACTTTTTTTATGGCAACCTCTTTTGGGAGCAACAAATTTTCCATTAACTGTTTAATGAGTTGGCCGTGTTTTATGGGGGTGCCTGTTGATGTAAGGAAATCCCTTGCCTTCCATATGGGACCATAGTCATGGGCAACCCCAAAAGCATACCCGGAATCAGTATATATGTTGCATCGTTTACCTTCTGCTCCTCTAAATGCGTCAGTGAGTGCTATCAGCTCTGCCTCCTGTGCAGACATGTGAGGAGGGAGTGGTTCTTCTTTTATTACCTCCTGTTGTGTGACCACTGCATACCCAGTGTAGAACCAGCCGTCTTCACCAATGCTTCTCGACCCATCTATAAAACGCTCAACATCCATATTAATGAGAGGTACATCAGAAACATGTGACAACCCTGATATTTCCTGGGCCTGAGCTACACAGTCACATTCATGCTGTATATCAAACAGTTCCTCATCTGTCAAACTTTGTAAAAATTATGGGTTTTTTGCCCCCCCCCCCCTCCTTTTGAATCTACTTCATCAATTGGAATTAGAGTAGCTGGATTCAGAGTAATTTAAGTTACATTAGGTGGCATGGGTAAGGCACATTACAGTCTGAGTTGTCTGGCCATGGAAATGTATTTTGGTTGGACCTGGCTAAGGATGCTATGTAGGTCATGTGGAGTGTAGATGATAATTGGGTATTCTAACACAATTTCTGACGCTTTGTCCAGTAGGAGAAAAACCGCTGTCACTGCTCGAACACATGATGGAGCACCTCTAGCAACAGGATCCAATCTGGCCAATTAGTATGCAATAGGTCTGTTCTGCTGACAATGTTTCTGAACAAGGACCCCTGTAGCATGTCCTTGCATCTCACATTTGTGTACAATACAGGAGGAAAAGTTTATCATAGTCTGGGGTGCCCAACGCTGGTGCAGAAATGACTGCAAGTTTGAGTGAATAGAAACAATCTAATGCTTCTTGAGTGAGATGGAAAGGTTGAGTGTTCAAACAATCGTACAATGGTTGCATATAGATAGACACTGAGCAGATAGAGTCTACAATATGACACTAAACCCAAGAAAGTACGGAGTTGTTGGAAACCTGTAGGTGGTCTTTCTTTTGATGCATTACATCACTTGGATGCAAGGTAACATAGTAACATAGTTTGTAAGGCCGAAAAAAGACATCTGTCCATCCAGTTCAGCCTGTTTTCCTGCAAGTTGATCCAGTGGAAGGCAAAAAAAAACCCTGTGAGGTAGAAGCCAATTTTCCTCACTTTAGGGGGAAAAATTCCTTCCCGACTCCAATCAGGCAATCAGAATAACTCCCTGGATCAACGACCCCTCTCTAGTAACTATAACCTGTAATACCCTCCAGAAATACATCCAGGCCCTTCTTGAACTCTTTTAGTGAACTTACCATCACCACCTCCTCAGGCAGAGAGTTCCATAGTCTCACTGCTCTTACCGTAAAGAATCCTCTTCTATGTTTATGTACAAACCTTCTTTCCTCCAGATGCAGAGGATGTCCCCTCGTCACAGTCCTGGGGATAAATAGATCATGGGAGAGATCTCTGTACCGACCTCTGATATATTTATACATGGTTATTAGATCTCCCCTCAGTCGTCTTTTTCTAAAGTGAATAACCCTAATTTTGATAATCTTTCTGGGTACTGTAGTCCACCCATTCCAGTTATGACTTTAGTTGCCCTCCTCTGAACCCTCTCCAGCTCTGCTATGTCTGCCTTGTTCACAGGAGCCCAGAACTGTACACAGTTCTCCATGTGTGGTCTGACTAGTGATTTGTAAAGTGGCAGGACTATGTTCTCATCACGGGCATCTATGCCCCTTTTGATGCAACCCATTATCTTATTGGCCTTGGCAGCAGCTGCCTGGCACTGGCTTCTACAGCTTAGTTTGCTGTTCACTAAAATCCCTAGGTCCTTTTCCATGTCAGAGTTACCCAGTGCTTTACCATTTAGTATGTACTGGTGACTTGCATTATTCCTTCCCATGTGCATAACCTTACATTTGTCAGTGTTAAACCTCATCTGCCACTTTTCTGACCAAGCCTCCAGTCTATCCAGATCCTGCTGTAGCAGTGCACTGTCCTCCGCTGTGTTAATTACTTTACACAGTTTAGTGTCATCTGCAAAAATTGATATTTTACTATGCAAACCTTCTACAATATCATTAATAAATATATTGAAGAGAATAGGACCCAATACAGACCCCTGTGGTACCCCACTAGTGACCGTGACCCAATCTGAGTATCTACCGTTAATAACCACCCTCTGCTTTCTATCACTGAGCCAGTTACTTACCCACATACAGACATTTACTCCCAGGCCAAGCATTCTCATTTTGTATACTAACCTTTTATGTGGTACCGTGTCAAACGCTTTGGAGAAGTCCAAATATACGACATCCATTGAGCCGCTGCGGTCAAGTCTAGAACTTACCTCCTCATAGAAACTGATTAAATTCATAATGAGGTTGTTATTATGGGGGACTTCAACTACCCAGATATAGACTGGGAACCTGAAACCTGTACATCTCATAAAGGAAACCGGTTCTTGGCAACCGGGGTGAGCAGTTCAGTAACTGCATTTATTGCTCTACGGTCATGTACCATCCTGTAGTTGGCAGGCTCTCCTTTCTTAACACTCTTCTTCTTTAGGCCCCTTGCAGACGAGCGTGACTCGCGCACGTCTCCCGCATTGCGGGCCCTGTCCTGAACGCCCGGCACTGAACGGGGTCACACAGCATTATACTGATTTTATGATGCTATGTAACCCTTGCAGTTCTGCAATGTGTTGGATAACACTAACAGCATTATGTCAGTGTTATCCAACACATTCCAGAACTGTAATAACTCATAACCCATAACTCAGTATAATGCTATGTGACTCCATTCAGTGCCGGGAGTTCAGGACAGGGTCAGCGATGCGGGAGACTTGCGCAAGTCAGGCTCCACTGCAAGGGGCCTTACTGGGAATAAAGGAGTGTTTGCTACAGATTTTGTAGTCTTTATTGCCCCAGAAGCAATTAGTTCTGTAATATTTTTCCCAATTGCTTCTTCCTGAGCGGCACTTAATGGATATTGTTTAACTTGAGGGGGCTGTGCTCCTGGTTTCAAATGTATCATTACTGGGGGTACTGGCATGTATCCAGTATCCTTTTTTGATTTTGCCCACAGCATGTCAGGAATCTGCTATAGAATTGCATAATCAGGTGGGGGAGTAGAGTCAGATATGTGCAAACACTGCAATATCTTACATAATGTTGGTTCTGGAATTCCAGTTGTCAACTTAACAGTACCATCTTTGTCATAAATGTGTGCCTGTATGGCCATACAAGTATGATCAGCTAAGCGAAGAGGTAGTGCTTTGGTCAATTGGTATTCCTGACTTAATCCCTCAAACGTACGTGTGTGTGTGTGTGTGTGTGTGTGTGTAGGTAGGGTATCACCTGACATGTCAGATGATTTGACATGTTCCTGGCGGATAGCTGTTCTGGCTGCCCCCGTATCCACCAGGAATGGAATTTTTCTACCATCTGGAGAGCATACTGGGACTACCCCTTGCGGGCCTGGATGTAAGGGTACCTTCAGTAAGTAGATTGTAACTGGGTTGCCTATATCCTATTGTGAACTTCTCCAAGAATGGTCCCATGGAATTCCTCTTTGGGGGTGATCTACACTGTCTTCTAACGTGTCCTTTTTCCACAGTTATAACATTCTGTCTATTTGTAATCTTTCTTGGTTGGGACGGATCTCTGGGCCTTTGGAATTTCATTGGAAGCATACTGTATTTGAACAGGCTTCATCCTTTGATCTAATTCTACTCCTTTTGCTACACGTATCAGTTCTTCAATTGTACATGTTCTCCAATCCGGTTTTGCTATTTGAACCTTCTGTCTGAGTTGTGGTTTAAGACCTGCTATAAATGCACTCTGGAAAAGTTTCTTTCCTACGTCTCCTGTTTCATAACCTAAATCCATAAATCTTAGTTTCAGATTACCCCAAACGTGATCAACTGTATCCTTTGGGCCTTGAACTACATCAAAAAGTGAAATGGTAGATTCCCCTACCCTCTTTTGACACCATGCATGTAGGCCCCTCAAGAAATGTTCCCCTGATTCTACTGTTTGGGTATACTGGTTTGCCAATGTAAGAGCATGTTGGTGTGACCTTCCTACGCTTTCTATTTCTTCTAGGACTGATTGCATCCTAGCTTCACCAATTTTTACCTTCAGAATAGACACCAAATCTGTCCATGTGCATGTATAGGTATTATTCAGGCCCACCATCCATCTGTAAAAGGCCATTGGCAGATCAAATGGGTCCAGTGCATCCTTGAAGGGAACCTGTCAGCTCTGAAACACCCTCCAAACTACAGTAAGTGGTGTATAGTGTAAGTGACCTCGTGTCCGGTTATGTAAGTTTTATCTTCATTCTCACTTCCATTCTGACTCTGTGCTCTGACAAACCAGCAGTAAAATGCACTTAGTGGACTCCAGTGCTCACTCACATAATGGAGAGGAGTCAAAGACGAGTCCTCTCAATGCATTTTACAGCCGGTTTGTGGGAGCACAGTGTTGGAATGAAAGTGAGTATGAAGATAAAATTACATAATCGGATTCAGCACCTCTTACACTATACATCTTACTCTAGTTCAGGGGGTGTGTCGGAGCTGACAGGTTCCCTTTAAGTAATGCCATCAGATCTTTTGGACCTCATGGTTTATAATGAGAGATGGTAGTCATAGGTGCTGTTTGGGCACTGGGGGGGATGTTGTTGCCCCCATAGCACCAGTTACATCCATAGTCTTCAAACGGGAACCTCCAGGTTGCCCTTCTTCTATGGTGACACGTGTTTCATCTAGTTTCAGATCTGGAATAGGTTCATATGCTCCAGTCTGTGTATAAATGACAGGATAGAGTCTTGTCTGATTATGCAGGCAGAACATTGTTCACACCAGGGAGGGTTTTGTTGTCCACACAAAGTCCACCCTTCCGGATTCTGCATCACCGGAGCCGTAGGATGGGGTTGATATGGTGGAGGCATCTTTGCTTTATTAACATTTTATACCTTTCGGGGTTTCCTCTCTAGTCCAACATCCTTCTTGTTTCATTTCTTTTGCTACTTCAGTCCAAGCCTTTGCTTGTCTGTCTAACCTATTGTCCTTTATCCACCCACTACTTGTCACTAGAATCTCTTCCCAGCGGGAAAAATCCAATGGATCCTCACACATCCCCAAACCTTTCAGTAACGTCCTTGAACCTTTCACAACAACTTTCCCTTTTCTTTTCTTCACTATCTTATAAGCACTGCAACCCTCATGGTTTTCTCAACTAGAAGTATTACCCATGCTTCTGTCTGGTTGATTCCTAATATCCTTATTTTATGCTACTTATGTGCACCTCCCCTGGCCTTGTGGTACCTAAGGTGACTTCAGTGCACTCTTTCAGCTGATAGGTGTGTTGGACCCTTGTGAATCACAAATTTGTGAATCAAAAAATTTGATTTGTGACTTGGCCAAGTGACTACACCAGACTCATGTCACTAAATCCCCTAGGCCTTTGGGTGAGAAATGGCACATACGTTAAATTCAATTTCGCATAACTATAAATCTTGTACATCAACCAGAGGGTAAAACAAACCAATAAAAGGAAGATCACTATGATCCCAATTTCCTCAATATATTATAATACCATGAAGGGTAACTAGTACATACAAGACAAATGAAAAAGCACAAGGACAGACTAACAAAAAGCACAAAATCAGAGTTATCCTCTGACTCGGGGCACCTCATGTGGGTCACCATAGAGAACTGCAAAGGATTCAGTCCGTTTTTTTACACCGTGTCTCTATCAGTCCAAGAGAAGAAGGATTCGCTTTCAAGTGTGTACACTGTTACTGGCGTCTCTCCACACGAACTGGGCAAGCCAGTTAGCACGGGAAAGGTTAGTTTTCACAGAAAACACAAGGATCGTCTCGTATCCTCAAAGTAGACTCATACATTCACTCATCAGTCATACGATAAACATATAGCACATAGCAGCATATGTCTATCCAATCCAATATACTGTCTAAGTCTCGTTAGGATATTCTATGGTTCTTTGCCAAATAATATGGGCAGAGTATACGGAAAGACTAACTATAACATACCGTAAGGTCCAGCCACAGAGTAGAAGGTAGTGGAGACACTGAAAGCAATGTAAGAAACTAAGGTTCTTACCTTCACCGGTTTTTAGTCTGTGTGTCCTCTAGTTCTCAGTCTGCAGGTGCACTTGTACATAGTAAATGCATGCAATAGTTTGAACACTGCGATGTAACGCCAGCTGTGCTCTGCACACTCCCCCTTACCTTTAATTGACAGGGGTAGACATCAGGCTGAGGGTAGAGCTGTGTCCTGACTTGTACATATCTACTGTATATATGTGTATTAAGCACACTGTACAATAGATTCACCACACTGAGATCTGCTCAGAAAGCTGATATACATATTACTGCTTTATTCACAGGCACAATATATGATTGTAAAGACACCAGAAATGTGTTAGCTTATAAGCATAGAAAATACAGTACATGCATCTCTGTGGTAATGCTATAGCTTGGCGGTATAGTGGTGTACCCTGTATGTAGACATCCCAGGAGAAACATGTTGTTTTTTGTTTTTTCTTTTTTCTTTAAAGCCATATTAAAAGGCTATACTACAATAAATAATATATAATCCTATAATAAGGCCTTACTGTATTGAGAATAGTTTTTGTTTTGTTTTTTTGCTAAAACCTATTACCTGTTTATTCCTGAAGGAAAAAAACTTCAAAGTCTCTTCTAAGACTCAAACCAGTGATCTCTGCATGCAAAACCAATAGCTTAACTTCTAAGTCAGGGGTGGGGAACCTCCAGCCCGCGGATTGCATACGGCCCACCGGGTCATTTCATACGACCCCCTGACTCCCTGTGCCACATAACACTGAGAAGTGCTGCGTATATCCTGCCGTCAGCAGCGATTCTACAGAAGCAGTGACATGACTTCTCATGGTGTTTGTAGAAGCACTGCGAGATGTGATGGCTTCTGTAAAAATGTACAAGTGCTGCTCCTAATTGGCAGATGGCCGAATGTACGCAGCACTCCACAAACATCGTGAGTAGTGGTGTGATGAGAGAAGACACACAGCTTCTCGCAACGTAAAGCTCCTCCCATCCCTGCTCCCACGCCATAACCCTGGAGTAACTGCCAAGAGCAGAGCTGAAAGTGACTGCTCTGTCAGCATCTAGTGACCTAGTCTGAAAGGGAGAGAGGAAGGGGCAGTTGAAAAGGCAGGGAAAGTTGTAGCTGATGGAATCCCACCTTAACCCCTCGGAGTTTATCTTGGCAGCTATTAACTGCCAAAACTCTACACAGAAAATTATATATTTCTGCAGGGGCCATTTTGTGCTGTAGGAGTACTGTCAGTACCAAAACCAGTTTATTTTTTGTTAGTAGCGGCACATATATTTGGAGTTTGAGTGTTAACCCTCTGAGGTATTCCTGTTATCCCTGTGAGAAAAAAAAAAAGATATATATATATATATATATATATATATATATATATATATATATTATATATATATATATATATATATATATATATATATATATATATATATATATATAATCTTGTTCGTGTGTGTGTTTTTTTTTTTTTGTTTTTTTTTTTTTTTTAGATTAAGGCGCAATTTCTGTTAGTGAAAAACCATTTTGTTTTAATAAACATACAAAAGCGCTTTTTGTCCTGGAAGTAGTAGCGGCACACATTTATTGCTTTGCGGTGTAAAAGCGCATAACCAGTAATTTCTGTTCTCCCTGAGAATATAGCGTTTTTTTTTGTTTTGTTTTTTTTTTTTTTTTAAATATATTGAAGCACAATTTCTGTCTTGGTGCCAATTGGTGAATTATATATGTGACCCATGTGACTGTCTCTACAAAAGCAAGCGTGTGCCTCGGAGTGAACTATAATAAGGCACAGTTTTTTATTTTAAGGCAAACTTTTTTTATTTTCATCATAGTAATATGCATTACATCCTCATTTCAACTTTACAGAATCTTATGTCTTATTCATGTACATGAAGTTATTGGACAAAAAGTTACAATAAAAGGTAAATGCAATACTTGAAATATAATACAAGTAACTTATTCCCCCCTCACTCCCTTATTTCCAGTTCCCGTCGCCTATCCTCAATCCCCTCCTTTAATATCTAAGCTGATGTTATTTTTGATCCTGTTTCCCTAATTAATACTTAATTTACCGCATCAACTACCTCCCTGTCTAGATCTAGCCTTCCCAGTGTACCTTTCATCTGTTCTTTTAAATACCAAGTGGTTGCTCTATAAGGCTTTATTATAATTTGGATCTCCTCTGTACTTAGTTCTTCTGTTATAAAAAAAAAATGTCCTTTTGTCGTAGATTCCTTCATATGCTCTGCTGCCAGCAATTCCATTCTCACATCATCTGACTTGTAGGATGTCAAATAATGGAGTAAGTGGTTGCAACTAGAGATGAGCGAGCATACTCGTTCGAGCTTGGTGCTCGTTCGAGTATTACGGTACCCGTAAGTGCTCGCTGCTCGGACAAGTATCTCGCCATGCTCGAGGAAATGGCAACTTCCGCATTGTGCATTTTTGGCGCCTATAAACTCAGCCAATCACAAGCCAGGAGACTCTGCGGTACACCCAGCATCACGTGGGGCCCTTGCATGTTGATAGCAGGGGTTGGCTGGCCTGATCAGGTGACCCTGGAATATACTAGTGACTGCCCGCGGTGCTCGGCTCAGATGCTGTCTGGATGTTACGGACAGAGCTGCTGCGTTTCAGGGAGAGTGTTAGGGCCTGCATTTAGTTCTTTGTTAGGCAGGAGTGATCTCACAAGAACCCAACAGCCCTTCTAAGGGCTACAAGAAATTTTTTTTTTTTGTCTCCTGGCTTGGCTGGCTGGCACTAGTAGTGCAGCTATCGCCATATATAACCTTTTTTTTTTTTTTTTTATTGTTTTAGCTCCGTGCTACAAATCCATTTCACACAGCTGCGTGGAACCATTCTGTGTGTCACAGTTCAGCTGTCCACTCACTACAATCTGTATTTTCTGTCCAGGTGACACTTTCTGTACGTCACTTAATCCAATAAGGTCTTTTGCTCTCGCGTATATAGCTTGATCACAAAAATCTCTGTGCGACATTTGTCTGGGTCGCAGTCAAAATAGCCACCATCAGCAGATTGTGAGTTAGGGCTACGATAGTTTCTGCACGTCACGTTCCAAAAAAAAAAACTAAAAAAAATTAAAAAAATATATATATAAAAAAAAGTTTTTTGTTTTAGCTCAGTGATACGAATCCATTTCACACAGCGGCGTGGAACCATTCTGTGTGTCACAGTTCAGCTGTCCACTCATACAATCCGTATTTTCTGTCCAGTTGACACATTCTGTACGTCACTTAATTAAACCAGACTGAACAAGTTTGTGGGTTTCAGTACAGCAGGCCCATTTATTTATTTTTTTTTATATACACTTATATACAGAAAATGTTGAACCCCAGGGCTAAGGGTCGAGGGCATTCAATTACTGCAGGGGGCAGAGGCCGTGGTCCTGGGCAGGGTGAGACAGTACCTGCTGATGAGGGAGCAGGGGAACGCTGCAGAGCTACACTCCCTAGCTTCATGTCTCAACTTACAGGGACACGTGTAGAGGACTGTTGAAACCACAACAGTGCGAACAGCTGATCTCGTGGATTGCGGACAATGCTTCAAGTAATTTGTCCACCAGTCAGTCTTCCATGCAGTCCACCCACGTTACCCAAGGGAGCACTCCTCTGGCTCCTCCACCTCAACCTCCTTCCCCCCCAGTCTGCCCCCTCCCAGGAAAATTTGGAATGCGATCGGCATACTCTCAGGAACTGTTTTCTGGACCCTTCTCAGAGTCAAAAACCACTTCTCAGGTTGCTGCTAACCTCGTTCTCGATGCCCAAGTTTTCCAACTGTCGCAGTCTGTGGGTGATGATGATGATGACAATGTTGACTTAGTGGAAGAAGTTTGTAAAGAGGTGTCGGACGATGAGGAGACACGGTTGTCAGACAGTGGTGAAGTTGTTGTCAGGGCAGGAAGTCCGAGGGGGGAGCAGACTGAGGAATCGGAGGATGACGAGGTGACTGACCCAAGCTGGGTTGATAAGCCGAGTGAAGACAGTGCTTCTGAGGCGGAGGCGAGTGCTGCACCAGAACAGGTTGGAAGAGGCAGTGGTGTGGCCAGAGGGAGAAGCAGGGCCAGAGCTGGTGCATCAGCAGCAACTGTTTCACGTAGTGAAGCTCCCGTGGCGAGGCCTAGATGTTCGCAAGTCTGGAGGTTCTTTAAAGAAAGTGAGGATGACCGACGGACTGTGGTGTGCAACCTGTGCCACACCAGGATCAGCAGGGGTGCCACCACTACTAGCCTAACCACCACCAGCATGCGCAGGCATATGAGTGCTAAACACCCCACTCAATGGAACCAAGGCCGTTCACCACCTCCTGCGGGTCACACCACTGCTCCTTCCTCTGTGTCACTCGCTGCCTCTGCTAGTCAACCCCCTGCCCAGGACCCCGGCACGAGTGCCTCCCGCCGGAAAACCACACCTTCGCCTCCACGATCCTCCACAGTGTCCACCAATGTGTCCCAGCGCAGCGTAGGGGGGAGCTGTACAGAAAGATGGTGAGGGAGTACCTAGCTGACCATACCAATGTCCGTAGTGATCACTCTGCTCCATACAACTACTGGGTTTCAAAGCTGGACACGTGGCCTGAACTGGCGCTGTACGCCTTGGAGGTGCTGGCCTGCCCTGCCGCTAGCGTGCTGTCAGAGCGGGTATTCAGTGCAGCTGGTGGCGTCATCACCGATAAGCGTACACGCCTGTCAACTGACAGCGCTGACAGGCTGACGCTTATTAAAATGAACAAAGCCTGGGTTTCACCGGAATTCAAATCTCCTCCGGGGGAAAGCGGCTAAAGATTTACATTACTTATGTAGCCGATTCCTCTTCTCTACTCCTCCTCCTCCATGTCGTCTTTGCCGAACGCTGACCAAAAAAACGCAATTTTTTAGAAGTCCAACTGGCACTCTTTTGCCACAATTTTTCAGGAGGGCCCCCTACAGGCCCTCTCGCCAAACAATTTTTCTGGAGGTCCACCTACAGGCCCTCTCAACAAACAATTTACGTCTTTTTACTAACTTTCTCCAAACTATTTTTCCGGATAGGTGCCATATACGGTATTAAACTGAGTGGTATACATAGAACACATACCACACTTGATCAATCTCATAATTGACAATTGTACCGGTTGATGATAAATTTTTAAGTTGGGGTCCTGCGTCGTCATTCTAACTACATCCGGCTGTTGTCACCACCACACACGCTAGCCCAGGGGGCACTCCTCTGGCTCTTCCAGCTCAACCTCCTTCCCGCCAGCCTGCCCCCCACCTACCCTGCCCCCTCTCTCCAAACAATTTACCCGGGTAGGGGACGTATTAGATATTGGACAGATTTTTTTCTTGGTTTTTCTTTTAATTGCCTCCTGCGATAGACGGGAATCGAACCCGGGTCAACTGCTTGGGAAGCAGCTATGCTCACCACTTTACCACCAACAGCCACAGTAACTGATAAGAACAGATACTAAACTTGATGTAAGCCAACATTTCGACAATCGATAACCCGAAACGGGTCCGCCGTCGAGCCCGGTGTTCGGCCACCCTGAACATTTCACATACTCTGACCGAGTCTGACCCTGGGGCCGCTCATGTACTGCCCACTTGGAGGATGCTTCACCTCCTGCTACCTCAGTCTAACTCGGTCACTCTGTCACTGTCATGCTGCGTCTGGCTAAATTTTTGGGTGGCTCACCTGCTACCTCATGTAACTTGGTCACTTGGTGTCACCGCCATGCTGTGTCAGGCTTATGCCTGCATCGTGTGGCTGGGGATAGGAGAGCAGTGCCGGCATGGCTGATGGACCTTCGTTGCACCTAGTTGGGTGCTTCCCTATATATTCCCACCATGCCAGCCATGGGTTGTACATTAACTAATAACAGGGAAAACAAATAAATTATTTTACAGAAGGGTCAACTACAGACACTCCTAAACAATTTTTTAGGAGGGTCAACTTCGGACGCTCCAAAACAAATTTTTGGGAGGCTCGCCTACAGACATTTGACTGCTACCTCAATCTAACTTGGTCACTTGTTGGTGTCACTACGCTGTCGCCATGATGTGTCAGGCTAATGCCTGCGTCGTGGGGCAGGGGATAGCACAGCAGTGCCAGCATGAGCAGTGGTGTCACCTGCAGGCGGTGATGGACCTTCGTTTCACCTAGTTGGGTGCTTCCCTAACATGTGATGGGCATGTTCCTCGCCTTTCTTGGTCTGGGTGAGCACAATTGCCATCAGGGTAACCACCAGGCTGTTGCCTGAGAATTTGGGGTAATGGTGGGATTAGGCAGCCTCAGAGGCATCCATGCATGCTGCCCCTGCAGTTTCCTGTCCATTTCCGTGGTGTTTCCATCATTTTCTGAGGTTTCCAGGTTTTCACCCAGCCTTCCCTAGGCAGAGCCTTGGTCCCCTGCAAAAATGCTCGAGTCTCCCATTGACTGCAATGGGGTTCGTTATTCGAAACGAGCACCCGAGCATCGGGAAAAGTTCGACTCGAATAACGAGCACCCGAGCATTTTAGTGCTCGCTCATCTCTAGTCGCAACCAATGTTGTAATAAACATCTTTTAGCTGCTAATCTGCTTACTTGAATTATTGTTGGTATTGAGAGAGTGTCTGGGTGAGAGTGAAATAGGATTACATCCAGAAACATTGAAATGTTTACTTTCATTACGTCTTTTGCCCATCTTACAAACATGGTCCAATAAGATACCGACTGAGGTAAAGTCCATAGGCCATGATAAAAATTAGTGTTAGGCATTTTGGACAATCAGTTATTCTGTCGGATTGGGTCGTATTATGCGAGTCATGAAAGGCATAAATCGATTTATGCATAATTCTAAACTGCGACTCAAGCTACACTTCACATGGACATGCTTTCCTGATCGCTAACCATCCCTTGAGTATTTTATCTTGTGTGTGTGTGTGTGTGTGTGTGTGTCTATATATATATATATATATATATATATATATATATATATATATATATATATATATATATATATATATATATATATATATATATTATATATAATATTTATATTTTTTAAATTCTTTTTCCCAGGATTTAAAGAGACTATTAGGGAATGTCTCTAAGTGAACCTTTTGTTTTTTATTTGAAAGATCCGATATTGATAAAGGGATACCGGTAGTTTGTTTCAGTAGATCGAATTGGTTTGAAGGGAATTCTCTGGAAAAATCCCTTAATCTTGATTTCAAGAAGTTCAAAACTTGTAAGTATGCCAAGTATGCTAAGTATGTGATGAGGTCAGTCCATATGTGGAACAGAACTCTTGGAATGAAAGATATCTATGTTCTGTTTCTTGCCACATATCTCGTACTACCCTAATACCTTTGTTTCTCCAGTCAGAGAATTGTTTGTGTATCCCTTCTGAGAATTTAGGGTGACCCCATATAGGCATATGTTTGGATAATAGTAAGGATAAGCTATATTGTTTTTGTACTGCCTTCCAGGTGGCAATTGTCTTTTAATAGTAAGCTTTTAGTAAGTTGCATACTTTGTGTGTAAGAGCAGCTAAGGACCATGGTTGGGCTAGCTGGGATTCAATAATATAATTAGAATAGTGATTTGTTTGAGCTATCCAATCTATACAATGCCTAAGGTTGCTTGCCACGTTGTATTTCCATATATATGGAAAATTGTTCTCACCCTCTTCCCTTGCAATCTGCAGCTTTTGCAATGATATTCTTGTACGTTGACCGCTCCAAATGAAATATCTGAATGCTGTTTCTAAACTAGCAACGTCAGTGTGTTTAAGGAGTAACAGGCTAATTTGCATAGGGTATAACAACCTGGCAACTAATAATTTTTAACAGCTGACAACATCCTATAATTGATAGCGGGAGATGTATCCATTTCTCTATATCTTTCAGTATGTTTTGAATTAGGGGGGGATAGTTAAGGTTGTGCATTGATTCCTAGGTATTTATGTGATTTGGCTATTTTCACTGGTAGATTTCATATGTCCAAGTTTGTGGATCTTTGTCCCTGCGATATGAATAGCAGTTCACTTTTATTGGCATTGATCTTGAAGCCATATGCTCTTACAAATTCTTGTAAGAGTTGCAATAGAGTGGGTACATCTTTGTGGGTTTTCAAGGAAAACTAACAAGTCATCCGCACATAGAGCATGTTTTATCTCTCCTGCTCCTATTTTTATTCCCTCTATGTCCTGTGTATTATGTAGAAATCGTGATAGGGGTTCTAGAGTTATATTAAATAGAAGAGGTGATATGGGACTTCCCTGCCTCGTCACTTTTATAGAGTGTGAAGGTGGGAGATAGAAAGCCTGAGGTGTTGAATATAAAGCCAATAAATAATTCAGAAATTGGCCTGTCAGTCCTATCTTATCCAATACTTTTCTCATCCATCCTCAGCCCGCATTATCAAATGCTTTTTCAGCATCTATTGCCAGTAGGGCTGGGGATGAATGAACCAACGGCCTCATCTTAATCTCGTCTAGTACCACCAACACCCTCCTTAAGTTACTGACCACTGATTGTCCTTTCATGAAGCCCACCTTTGGGGGTAGAGATCAATCTGGGCATAATATATGCCATTCTATCTGCCATAATTTTGGATAGTATCTCAAGATCTGTGTTTATTAAGGAAATCGGCCTATAAGAAGCAGCCAACAGAGGGTCTTTTCCCCGCTTTGGTAATAGTTTAATGTGTGCAGTATTTGTTAGTGATGGACTAGGGGATCCATTCATATAACTGTTATACAAAGATGTTAATATGGCGTTTATAAAACTCTCCTGAATATCTGTCAGGGCCTGGGACCTTTCCCAGTGTTAAGTTAGATATGACTTTTTGGACCTCTAGTTATGAAATCGGAGTGTTCAACATAGCCAACTCTTCTGGGGATATTTGTGGCATGTTTATTCTATTAAGCCATTTCTTACCTATTGTATTGTCATTTACACACTCCTTGTAGCGTTCCTTATAAAACTCCATTAATATAGAATTGATGTCTTTCGGGCCGTGCTTCAGTGCCCCTTTGTTACGTAAAGCTATTATGGGGGAAGATGGTTGGTATCCCTTTGCTAGCCTGGCCAGTATTCTGCCCGATTTATTCCCAAATTTATAAAGTTTGGCTTCTGTTCCTGATTGGAACATTTGCTCCCTTCGTTTTAGCCAAATTTCATATTTTTGTTTTGCATTCTTCCAAGTCTCTTCTGTCACCTTGGAAGGTTGTGTTGTAAATGTAGTATATGCTGCCCTCAGCATTTTACTATGAGCCTCTATCTGTCCAACAATTTTTTTTTTTTTCTTTAACCCTGTCACATGTGCTATCAACTTGCCCCGCAACACTGCTTTACCTACATCCCATGTTAATTGAATATTATTTGGGTCACTTATTGGAATGTATTCATCCCACCACCTTAAGAGATAAGTGTGGAAGTCGTCTTGTTTGTATATATCGGAAGGGGAACGCCAAATGTAGTCTAAGCTTCTCGGTGTTGTGTCCCGGAGGGTTAGAGACACAGGGGCATGGTGAGAAATAACTAGGTCTTCTATAATGGACAGAAGACCTAGTTAGATGTGGACAACATGTAATGTAATCAATACGAGACCATGAAGAGTGTGCCGCTGAGTAGTGAGTAAACGCTCTTCCCTCTGGAATAAGTAATCTCCATGTATCTAACAAATCAGACAAGGACATGCGATACTTCAAGGCCATTTCTTTGCGTTTTATCGGGGGATTGTTGCTTCTATTGGATCTCCTGTCCCCGCCCCAGTGAGCCACAGTATTCATGTCTCCAGCTACCACCCTATCCACAATGGGATCTGATAAAAGTTGGCTAGCCAAGGACTGATAAAATTGCTCAGTACCCTCACTAGGACCATACACATTATAAACACTCAACTGCCCTGCAGTGGTCGACAGACTGACTAATACAGTCCTTCCCTCCTCATCTGCTGAATGTGACAGTACCTTGTAGGCCACATTTTTTTCGTATAAGTACCTCTGCCTTAGGTGAATTTGATTTGGAACATAATACTTCCCCCATCCATAATTTCCGCATTCGAAAAAAGTCCTACTCTTCTAAATGTGTTTCCTGAAGGAGCGCTATGTCAGCATGTAACCTTTTAAGATGACGCAGTACCATTAGCCTCTTTGGTGAGCGAAGTCCTTTAACATTCCTGGATATTTTTTGTACCATATCGTGTTTTTGTGGCATACTTGCCTTAGAGAATCAAAGCTAAGCGACTAGAATATGTTGAAACCTCCCCCCTCTATCCTCCATAGCCCAACTCTCCCCTAACAAGTGAACAGTAAAACAAATTACTGAGAATAACAATCTAATCAAGGCGGTATCTCTAAGTTGCTGCCAGTTATGTTTTTTCAGCACTTCACTTCTTCCCGACACAGTAAGGTCACATATTAATATGTAATAACCAAAGAAAATAAAAACAACGCAAACATTTCCATATGTCTCACTCCACCGCCACAGCCCTTTAGAATATACTTGCTTCGAAAGAAACTACTCAAAGATCATGGTGGATGACGCGTGGTTGATCTCTGCCGCTGTTCTTTGGGCGGTCTCCACAAGGGAATTCCTCAGGCGGTGGATTTCAAGATGGCGAGCTGTCCTGATGGTGCAAATTTCTCGATCACGAAGCTTTGCCACGTGAAGGTGAGTAGGCCGCAGCCTTTTCAGGAGTAGTGTAAGTATCGAAGGATCCATCAGCGTGAAATATCTTCAATATCGCTGGATATATTAAAGCAAATCTCTTATTTTGTTTGAATAAAGCTGAGCATACATGGGAGAAAGCTTTGTGGCGTCTTGTTACTTCCGCAGAGAAGTTGCTAAACGAGAACCCACTGTCCTCTAATTTCTAGAGCTTGTGGCTTGTTTTTGTATTGGCGCAATATTTCTGTTTTTTCAGAGTAATCTAGGTGTTTGACTATAACTTGTTTGGGTTGCTTGGCCTCACTTGTTGAAAAGGATAGTGCTGGTGTTTTGCGATCTCTCGTTGCGGGCCCACTCTGTGTGCTCGTTCTACCTTGCAGGGAGCTGTAAGACCCAGCACTTTTGGTAATTCCATCTCGCGTATTTGGTGACGTTCTTTAGGTGCTATGCTTTCCGGGAGACCCACAATCACCCAAATTATTTCTCCGTGAATGGTTTTCCAAGTCATAAATTTTCTCCAACAACTTTTTATTTTCCACAAGTGCTTTTTGCAATTGGGAATTTGAAGTAGAGATTTCCATTTCCAAAGGTTGTACTTTGTTCTCTATTTCAGTAATGCGTTCTGTGTTTCGCGCCACTTCTTCCTAAAGGATTGCAAAAAAAAGAAGCCACCGTTGTGGCTAAAGATTACTGTAGATCAGGGAGGATGCGATTTGCCACCTCTTTTGCCGGCTTTTTGTAGTCAATGCCCAGAGATTTATCCCCTTCCTCCTGAGTCATGAATTCCTGGTCCTCTTGTGATGAAGGTATCTCACCCGTGACCATGTCTGCTTGGTCAGCCATCTTGGGTGCCAGAGTCTGTCTTTCCTCCCTTCGTCTGTGCCTTGGATTTTGTCTTGCTCCCTATTGTAGTGAGGAAACGATCCATATGATCTGTCTCAAGTTCGGAGACTATTTTCCCGACAAAGATGTCTGTGTGATGGGGATATAAGCTATTTGTGGGTGGTGGGTAACGGAGGGCACTTCACATGCCTCCTACCATTTTGACACCGGAATCGGAAGTCTTGTCTACATTTTTGTATTAAAATCTAACTACTGATCCAACAATCCTAAAATAGCACTTGCAAAGAAAAGTTGATTCTGAGTGTCAGTCTTACCAAGAGAAAGACAAATGATTATTAATTTTTTTATTTTTTGTTGAAGTTAAAGGCAGTTTGGTGAATCGTTAGCAGTAATGAAAAAAGCCAATATGGAGTGTGATTACAGCTCAAAGCATGCTAAACTCAATGAAATGGGAGACCACATGCATCGAGATAAAATAAATGCTCTACAGAGGAGATTGAAATCACAACAAGATGCTTTTACTAGGCCTCTGTGACAGATAACATTATTCAGACAAGTTATGTAGTGAGCGAGCTAATGGCAAAGAAGCTGAAGCCTCATATAGAGGGAGAGTTTGTGAAAGAGTGCATGGTGGATGCCACGGAGTTGTTGGAACCAGACAAAGTAAAATTATTTGTTAGTTTGTCTCGTAGAACAGTCTCAGATCAGATTACTGACTTAGCACGAGATATTGATAAACACTGAAGATTTCTGCAGGAAGATTTTGAATTTTTTCTCTTGGTTGTGATCAGACAACGAACATAAATACTGTCCAACTGGCCATTTTTGTTCGTGGGATAACTGTGGAGTTTTACACACAAGAGGAACTACTGTCACTGGAAGCCATGCATGGCACTACAAGAGGCGAAGACTTGAGAGACTTGTTTTATCAATTACAAAATTCGGACTAACATTTGAAAAGTTAAGTGGCCTTACTACAGATGGAGCTCCAGCCATGGTTGGCGTAAAAAAGGATTAATTGTATTTGTCAAGAAAGAACTGATCAGTCTTGATCCAAGTGATTTAAATGGAGTCTTTCACCCGTTTTTCACCAATATAACTAAGAGCACTGCCCCACAGAAGATTGCAAACACATCCCAGAGATACCTGTGTGCACTGTGTGTCTGTATTGCATGTCCAGGAAAAGCACTTTTATTCTGCAGGAAAACTGCTCCGAAGAGCCCAGCTCTGCTGCTGCAAGTGCCCAAAGCAAACTAGACTGAAGAGGGGAGGGCTGCTTTAGCTGCTCATATCTTGGGATTGGTAGCAGATAGAAAAATGACCTTCTTTGAAAGCTGGCATTCCAAGCTTTCAAATGATACCAAAATCACAGCATAAATATCGAGTATATCAGAAGATATAGCTGTTAGAAATGGAGTCGGGAGAGAAAGCTGTTTTTAGTTTCACTTTCAGCTGGGCACTTGGGAGCTGTTTTCCTGCAGAATAAAAGTGCTTTTCCTGGACATGGAACACAGACACACAGTGCACACAGGTATGTCTGGGATGTGTCTGCAATCTTCTGTGGGGCACTGCTGTTAGTTATATAGGTGAAAGACTCCATTTAATTATATGCCACTAGGGATGAGCGAACTTTTGAGAAGTTTGGCTCGGCGAATTTTCGTGAAGTTCGGATTCGTACGAACCGAACCTAAAACGAACCTTGCTATAACGGCTGCATAATTGCTGCAACAATAATGGGAGTCTGGTAGGGTATAGTTTCGTTTACTTGCAGTTGCTATTACAATGAAAAAAGTGGAAAAAATCAAAGTGACTAAAACAACGGCGACGCAAAATATACGCATATTTGAGAATTTACACTAATGCGTATGCTAATGCGAACATTCCTACTCAAGTAACGAACATACAGTGTAGCGTTGTCAAAGGTACGCTACTTAACTGAATATGTACGCATTAGCGTACAAATACACTGCGTCTGCGAACATTTTGCGTCGCCGTTATTTTAACCAGATTCGTTACGAACTTTCTCAAAATTCGGTTCAGTGACGAACCGAACTTTTGGGAAAGTTTGTAACGAATCTGGTTCGTTACGGTTCGGTTCGCTCATCCCTATATGCCACTGCATCATACGCCAAGAAAGTCTCTGTGCAGTCTTTGCTCATCAACAATGTGATGTCAGCGGTAGTGTCGTGCATACATTTTTATCAAAGACAGAGGGTTTAACAACCTCAAATTTAAGGAGTTACTGTGAAGTGAGGTGGTTGAGTTGTGGGAACATGCTCATGAGGAACTGCGGAATGAAGTCAAGCAGTTCATAGACATGAAGAAAACCCTGTCAGAATGCTCAGTGATTGCAAGTGGCGTTCATGGTGGACATTACCAAGTACCTCTCAGAGCTGATTGTCAAGCTGCAGGGCCCCAGCCAGCTTCTCGTCTCGTTGCTTTCAAATGTGAAAAAATTTGAAGCTAAATTAAGACTGGAAATTGCAACTTGAAATGAATAACATGGTGCATTTCCCCACTCTGGAAGAACGAAAACCTATGACACTTGAGTATGCTGGTGAGTGTGCGAAACTTATTGAGGCATTTGATGAAAGATTCAAGGATGTCAAAAGTAAATAAATGGAACTGAACACCTTTCAATGTAAAACCATTACATGTGCCTGATAACCTACAACACGAAATAATTGAGCTGCAAAGCAATGATGAGCTGAAAGCTAGGTAGAACAACCTTTCACTGCTTCAGGTCTATAATTCTGTATTAAATATAATGATATAATTATGAATTTCCCACTTTGAGGAGACATGCACTGAAATATGCATCTTTGTTTGCTGTGAGCAGTTCTTTTCAAAACTTACCATTACAAAGAGTCGACTATGCTCCAGACTGACCGACACAAACCTAGAAAATGAGTTGAGAGTAGCAACATCATCAATACCAGCTAACATTACACACCTCATCAAAGATGAGCAGTTCCAGCCTTCACATTAGCGATAAGTAACTTACCCCTACGTTGTTGATATTTTTGACCAAATATAGTCTAATTTCTAAGTTGTATGGCCCCGAACGATTTTACAAATATCCGAATGCCCCTCGGAAGCAAAGAGGTTCCCCACCTCTGCTCTAAGCTATAGTATTACCACATAGAGATGCGTGGTTTTTCTATACTTATAAGCACATATTACTGGTGTCCGTATGATCATATTTTGAACTTGTGAATAGTAGAAATATGTAGATTAGCCTTCTGAGCAGATCTGAGTGTGGTGAAGCTATAGTACAGTATATGAGATATAGATGCCAGCACACAGCTCTAGGACACAACTTTACCCTCAGCCTGATGTCTAGTCTCGTCAAGCAAGAGGACAGGGGAGTGTGTAGAGCACAGGGGGTGTTACAAAGAAGTACTCAGACGATTCAGCCTGCCTCTCGGTGTTCTCATTTGCATATAAATAAAAACTGATTTCTCTGAAGCTGTTTATCAAACTGACTAAAGAAAGGTATACAGTGGTCCCTCAAGATACAATATTGGTTTCAGGGCAACCATTGTATGTTGAAACCACTGCAACTTGAATAATTGGTTCCAAAGCCCCAATAGGTCATTCAAAATGAGAGAAAATGAAGATTTAAGAAAATTAAGCAGATGACTAGTTTTATCTGTCTTAGTTCTTACATATAACAGTCAGGAATAGCTGCTAACTAGCAACTAGTACAGTTATTTTACCAGAGAAGTGACCTTGATTGGTTGGATCGGAGTCTGAGGCATTGTATGCTGAGTCTAGGTTCAACTTACGATGGGTCAGAAAAGACCATTGTATGTTGAAAATATTGTACAGAATTCAGGCAAGATTTTTTGGGTTTTAACATCACAGCGTTCACAATGTACTAAAAATGACCGAATATCCTTATTCTGCGACTAAATACAAATGTGGCAATACCAAAGTTGATATATATTTTTTTTACTATTTAAAAAAAAAATATTAAAAACCTGTGGAAAAATCCAAATTTGTTTTGTTTCACCATATTCTGACAACCATACCTTTTTTTTATTTATTTTTTTTTTAATTTCTGTCTACAGAGCTGTATGAGGGCTTGTTTTTTTCATAACAAACCGTAGTTTTTTTTTTTTATTGGTACAATTTTTGTAGTATGTACGACTTTTTGATCACCATTATTCAATTTATTTATTTTTTTAGATCGACGATGACAAACAGTAGCAAATCGCATTTCATTTTTTTTTCCGTTACTGCGTTCACTTCACAGGAATTTTAAAAAATATTTTAATAGTTCAGGCATTTTCAGATGCGGCGATACCCAATGTTTTTTTTATTGTTTATTTTTTTTATGTAAAATTGGGAAAGTGGTGATTTAAACTTTTTTTTTTTAACTATTAGTCCCCTTAGGGGCCTATTACATGGGCTATTTTGATCCCCTCTCATATTGACCCTAATAGAGATATATTAGTGTGAATAGGATTTTTACACTCTATTCTGAGCTATGCCTTGTGCATACCGCAGCATGGATAATGCCATGACAGGCCTGGATCACTTCAGCAGCGTCCGAGCTGCTATTGCAATCAATTAGAACCCCCTGATTTCACTGCTCGGGCTTCGATCGGAAGGTTCACTCAGAGGTGCCCTGATCAGCATTTATCGTGGCGCCTGAGGGGTTAAATGACGGGTGGCGCGATCACCACTTTCTGTCAATGCAGCCGGGTGCCGACTATATAATACAGCTACCACCCGCCGCGTATGGAGCAGGCCCACTACAGTGGGCCTGCACAATACACATGGAAACGAATAACGCCGTATATTATACTTCGCTATGGGTTAAGGGGTTACAGGCTTTAGATGTCATGACCAAGTGAGATCACTGCATCTAAAGTGTCAAAAACCGGGAAGCTTGCGCTTCCAGGCTTCCTACCTACATCCCCTGCGGCCAGTGGGGATGTCAGTAGTTACTATGAATGCTGTGAATCCCACTGACGAGACCCACAATATTCATGCTGCAATTCTTATTTTGGCCACCAGATGGCAGGCCAACATAAGAAATGAGCAATTGTCAGTAATAAACTCATTTGAAAAATACATGATGGTTCAAAATGAAACGTTAAAGATTTTATATGCTCATATGAGCTTCAAAATCATTACAAAACATTTTAAAAATATTTAAAATATAAAAGTTTAAATCAACCCCCTCTCCGTATAATATAAAAAATAAATGCCTAAATAACAAAAAATATAAAAATCATGGATATCACAGCGACTGAAAATGCCCTTACTATTCAAATATAAAATTAATTTTCCAATACGGCGAATGGCACAACAGGAAAAAGTCAAAAATGGCCAATTTGCCATTTTTTTCATTGCTTCAAAATAGTGTATTCAAAAAGTCAAACACTCCAAAATGGTATGATTAAGTACACATTGTCCCGCAAAAAAATGAGCCCCTATACAGCTCAGTAGAGAGAAGCATAAAAAAGGGGGGTCAGAATATGGAACAAAACCCGTAAAATGGTGGAGGAATTCCGTGTTTTTTTTTTCCAATTCCACCCCATTCGGAATTTTTTTTTTACTGCGTCCCACTACATTTTATGCCATAATTAATGGTGGCATTAGAAAGTACAACTTGTCCCGCAAAAAATAAGCTCTCATAAAGAACGAAAATATAAAAGTTATGGCTCTAGGAAGATGGGGGAATAAAAATGAAAATGCAAAAAAAAAAACCTCCAGTAATGAAAGGGTTAAGAAGACATTAAAGATTCAATGACTCTTACATTTGGTGATCAGTTCAGTTATTCACATTTGTTTTCTGGTAGGGATTAATCAGCAGACTTTGAGAGCACTTTTCATGTTGGCTGTGCCTTTTCAGCTGATGACCAGTGTTCACATTTGTAGCGTTAATATCCTACTATAGTGATATTGCCTCAATAGTGTTCCTAAATTGTAGTGATTGATACTGTCCTGTTACTTTTTCTAATGACTTGCATTTGTATTTCTTTAGGGGTTTTGACATTGGAAATCATTTTTGTGAATGGATGTATGATTACACCTATGAGAAATTCCCTTTCTTCAAAGCCAATTTTTCAAAGTATCCCACAAAGAAACAACAGGTAGCTTTTTTAAAGCATCTGCTTTTAGTCGCGGGCTGCAGAGCTAAATTATGCTAAGTACAATTAAATGGGGTTTGCTTCTTAAAGGTAATCTTTTACTACTAGTATTAACTGCAGTAATACATGACTAATACTGCAAATATGGAGCCCTGATCACTAATTTTTGTTTATTTTCAAACTGTCCCCATTCTTCCACTGCATTGACATACAGTACAGACCAAAAGTTTGGTCACACCTCATTCAAAGAGTTTTCTGTATTTTCAGGACTATGAAAATTGTAGATTCACACTGAATGCATCAAAACTATGAATTAACACATGTGGAATTATATACTTAACAAAAAAGTGTGAAACAACTGTAAATATGTCTTATATTCTAGGTTCTTCAAAGTAGCCACCTTTTGCTTTGATTACTGCTTTTCACACTCTTGGCATTTTCTTGATGAGCTTCAAGAGGTAGTCACCTGAAATGGTATTCCAACAGTCTTGAAGGAGTTCCCAGAGATGCTTAGCACTTGTTGGCCCTTTTGCCTTCACTCTGCGGTCCAGCTTACCCCAAACCATCTTGATTGGGTTCAGGTCTGGTGACTGTGGAGGCCAGGTCATCTGGCGTAGCACCCCATCACTCTCCTTGGTCAAATAGCCCTTACACAGCCTGGAGGTGTGTTTGGGGTCATTGTCCTGTTGATAAATAAATGATGGCCCAACTAAACGCATGGGGGCATATCGCGGTGGGACCCGCACCTATTTCCAGAACGGAGCCCCCGAACTGAATGAGGGCGCACTGCGCATGCGCAGCCGCCCTCCATTCATTTCTATGGGGCCGCCTACTTCCGTCGGCTCCATAGAAATGAATGGGAGCGCACCGCGCATGCACGGCCTGGCTCCCATTCATTTCTATGAGCGGCGCGGGGAGCTGCGCCTGGTGGTGGCCGGACCCCCGGAAACCTGGGGTCCTCCAGGCGCAGCGCTCCCCGCTCCGTTCTGGATATAGGTGCGGGTCCCAGCGGTGGGACCCGCACCTATAAGACAATGGGGGCATATCCTAGCGATATGCCCCCATTGTCTAAGATGAGAATACCCCTTTAAGTATATAATTCCACATGTGTTAATTCATAGTTTTGATGCCTTCAGTGTGAATCTACACTTTTCATAGTCATGAAAATACAGAAAACTCTTTGAATGAGAAGGTGTGTCCAAACTTTTGGTCTGTACTGTACATTGTTAGGACTGCCATGCATGCACACAGGAGTCCTCTCCATTTAGTAAAGCACAGTAGTCCTGACTGTATTTCAGCGCATCTTTGAGATGTGACAGTGGAGCAACCAGGGGAAGTAGAAAAATAAAAAGTCATCTGGTCTCATTACGTACAATATTACTCATTGTGATGGACAAATTTCTTCAGACATTTAGTATCCACAGGGATCTTAATAAATATGATTGCTGGAGGTCTTATTGTTGGAGCTCCTACCGATCAAGAAGCAGGGGTCCTCAGTCCTGTGTGTGAATGGAGCATTGGGCATTCTGTTCACATCTGTGGAACTGCCTAATAAAGCACTCTGTTATCTCCGGCAGTCCAGTAGGAGTGAATGGTCACACGTGCAGCACCGCACTCTTCATATAGGGGAGTCTGGGTACCCTTTTCTCCCAGTAGTTGGACCCCAAGCGATCATACATTTATCACTTATGTGGCTCAATTTTGCCTTCCTGATATGTTGCCTGCTTCATACAGTATTAAAGGAGTTTCCATATTCAGTTCTTCCCTGCAGCTTCTGGTGCTGGAACTAGCACTTTTACTGGAACAGGAAGCACATCTCTGTTCAAAGTGTAGTGACCGTGCTGGATTACTGCAACTCATCACCTATTATGGCCTCATGCACATGGCTATTGCCATTACACACGGGCACCGGTCGTGTGCACACAGTATCACTGATACAGACCCATTTGCTTGGAGTGCTTCCATGGGATTTCTCACTGTACCTCCGCACCGCAAAAAACATGTTCTATTTTTTTTTTGTGTGTGTTGCGGCCAGATCACAGACCAATTCAAGTCTAATGGGTCTAGATCCATATCCGACTACCGCACGTGCCTGTGCATTGTATGGAACGGCAGCACGTGTTCGTGTGCATGAGGCCGAAGATGAATGTGAGATAAGCTACAGTAACTAACCACTACAGGCTGTGCTTCAGAGCTGTGCTTTCCATTACATTCAAAGTGCAATGTATGGAACAGCTGAGTGGTGAGGTTGCAGGTCATCAATATCAGGAGCCTGGAAAACACCTTTAACTGTCGTGAGATCCCAGAATGTACTGTTACTGGTTAACAAAATATGCTACCGATTTATGCTAAGTTACCAATTTAGGAAGCAATACAATAATGTAAAGTATAACTATGGACCTACAATGTTGTTCACTATTTTATCTGTTATATATGTAAATCTCAGTTAAAAGGAAAGCTAGCCTAATTTTGACATTTTAGGGTATGGAGAATGTTTGACTTGTTTGTTTTTTCCAGCTTCACTTTATATCTAGTTATATAAGAGAATTTCAGCCCGGGTTTGACAACCTGAGTAATGAAGAGAGAAATAAGGTTGAGAATGACATGCTGATTGAAATTAATAGGTGAGTATGGACTGAAACAAATTTATTATTAAAGCACCATTCATTCTATGGCACTGTACATATGATAAGGGGTATACACGCATAATAAAAACAAGTACAATAAGCATTAACAAGATGAGTTACAAACTGGTACAGAAGAAGTGAGGACCCTGCCCGTTAGGGCTTTCAATCCACAAGTTGTATTTTGATTGAGAACAGGGCAGCAAGTGTTCATTTTTCTAGTAGTGCCACCACAGGGGCAGCAAAACATTACAAATTCCACTTTAAAATCATTAAAGGGGTATTCCCATCTCACAAATGTAGTTTGTACAGTTAGATATAGCCATGCCAGTATTACTAATAGAATGTATTTATATAAAATGTACCGTCTAGGCTACTTTCACACTTGCGTTTGCAGGATCCGTTTGAGATCAGTCACAGGCTCTCACAAACGGTCCTGAACTGATCAGTTTTGTACTAACATATTCTGAATGGAAAAGGATCAGTTCAGAATGCATCAGTTTTGCTTCAGTTCAGTCTCCATTCCGTTTTGGAGGCGGACACTAAAACGCTGCTTGCTACGTTTTGGTGTCCACATGAAGAAACTGATTCAAACGGATCCGTCATGACTCACAATGTAACTCCCAAAATAGTACCAATCTAACCGTCACCTCTTCCCGCAAAAAATGAGCCCCTACCTGAGACAATCGCCCTAAAGATAAAAAAAACTACAGCTCTCAGACAATGGAGAGACTAAAACATGATTTTTTTTTTTGTTTCAAAAATTATATTATTGTGTAAAACTTAAATAAATTAAAAAAAACTATACATGTTAGGTATTGCCACGTCCGTAAAAACCCGCTCTATAAAAATATCACATGACCCAACCCCTCAGGTGAACACCGTAAAAAAAAAAAAATAAAAACGGTAAAAAAAGCCGTTTTTGTCACTTTACATCACAAAAAGTGTAATACAAAGTGATCAAAAAGGCGTATGCCCCTCAAACTAGCACCAATCTAACCGTCACCTCTTCCCGCAAAAAATGAGCCCCTACCTGAGACAATTGCCCAAAAAATAAAAAAACTACAGCTCTCAGACAACAGAGACATTAAAACACGATTTTGTTGTTTCAAAAATGATATAGTGTAAAACTTAAATAAATTACCCAACATGTATAGTTTTTTTTTATCTCCACGTCCGTAACAACCTGCTCTACAAAAATATCACATTAGTTAACCCCTCAGGTGAACACAGTAAAAAAAAACTGAGCCAGAACAGCCATTTTTGTTTACCTTGCCTAACAAAAAGTGTAATATAAAGTGATCAAAAATCATATGTACCCCAAAATAGTATCAATAACACTGTCACCTTATCCCTTAGTTTCCAAAATATGGGCACTTTTTGGTTGTTTCTACTGTAGGGGTGCATTGGGGGAGGCTTCAAATGGGACATGGTGTCTAAAAACCAGTCCAGCAAAATTTGCCCTCCAAAAACCATCTGGCACACCTTTCATTCTGCGCTTGGCCATGCACCCATACAGTAGTTTACAATCACATGTGGGGTGTTTCTGTAAATCGCAGAATCAGGGTAATAGTTTTTGAGGGTTTTTTTTGCTAGTAACTCTTGATGTGTTACAGGAAAAAATGGATTAAAATGGAAAATCTGCAAAAAAAGTGAAATTTTGAAATGTCATCTCCATTTTCTTTTAAATCTTGTGGAATATCTACCGTCCTCACACACTCCTCTCTGCTACACCTCCTGTATCTACTATTTCTCTACTGTCCTCACGCACACTGCTCTCGGCTACACCTCCTATATCTACTATTCCTCTACCGTCCTCACGCACACTCCTCCCTGCTACACCTCCTGTATCTACTATTTATCTACTGTCCTCACGCACACTGCTCTCTGCTACACCTCCTGTATCTACTATTTATCTACCGTCCTTACGCACACTCCTCTCTGCTACACTTCCTGTATCTACTATTTCTCTACCGCCCTCACACGCACTCCTCCCTACTACACCTCCTGTATCTACTATTTCTCTACTGCCCTCACACGCACTCCTCCCTGCTACACCTCCTGTATCTACTATTTCTCTACTGCCCTCACACGCACTCCTCTCTGCTACACTTCCTGTATCTACTATTTATCTACCGCCCTCACATGCACTCCTCTCTGCTACACCTCCTGCTACTACAGCGCTCACACTATGGAGACACCAAAACTTAAATAAACAACACCAAAACACCAAAACTTAAATAAACAACAACTTGCTCTGTAAATATACTCTACTGTGTACGTACTGAATACAGCATGTACAGAGGCTGCAGAAACCCCCCAACCAGTCATAATATTCTTTTACAAAGTAACATGAAACGAGCAGAACAAAGAGCCTTTGTACTGCTGGATTCAAGTTACACAGTGCTGCTACACCCCAGCTACAGGAAACAAAGCGTTCATTAGTCCCTTTGTAAAAGAACAATAGATGAAGCATTTGGGGGGTTTCTGCAGCCTCTGTACATGCTGCATTCAGTACGTAGTGAGAGCTGTAGTTTTTTTATTTTTTGGGCGATTATCTCAGGTAGGGGCTACTTTTTTGCGGGACGAGGTGACGGTTAGATTGGTACTATTTTGGGGGACATACGCCTTTTCGATTGCTTTTTTATTACACTTTTTGTGATGTAAGGCGACAAAAAATGGCTTTTTTGACACCGATTTTTAAAGTGTTTTTTCACTACTTTCATCTGAGGGGTTATGACACATGAGATTTTTATAGGGCAGGTTATTACGGACGTGGCGATACCAAACATGTGACCTTCTAAATTGAGGGTCTGGCTCTGGGGTGGCTGCAGGCTGGTACCATTAAGCTGGGAAGGGCCAATAGCCGTGTGTGTGTCCCTTCCCACCCTGGTAGTGCCAGGCTGCCGCTGCTGGTTGTATCTGGCTGGAGAAGGAAAAAGGGGGGGACCCCACGCCATTTTTTAAAAATTATTGAATTATTTTTGAAAAAAAAATGACGTGGGGTCCCCCCCCTTTTTTCCTTCTCCAGCCAGATACAACCAGCAGCGGCAGCCTGGCACTACCAGGGTGGGAAGGGACACAGTTATTGGCCCTTCCCAGCCTAATGGTACCAGCCTGCAGCCGCCCCAGAGCCAGACCCTCAATTTAGAAGGTCCAGTCCAGCGGGTACCTGGCTCCTTCCCGGCACCCCTGGTGGCGGTGGGTGCCGAGGTAATAGATGTTGGGGTTAGTGCTGGCCTGCCATATCGGCAAGCACTAAACCCAGTATTAGTAATCAGGGCCGTCTGTAGATGGCCCTAATTACTAAAACTGTAGTATTGTAAAAAAAAACATACACACAAGTATAAAACATTTTATTGAAATAAACACTCCCCCAGACCCCTGTTTGACCATTTTATTAAAAAAAAAAAAAAAAAAGCTGGTCCGACGTAGTCCACCGAATCCGACGTAGTCCTCTGCATTCACGACCCTGAAAAATAGAAAAAAAACTAGAACTGAAGATGTAATGGAAAGTATCAGTTTGACCTTCCGCTTGCAAATGCAAATTGTAATAGTAGATACAGGAGGTGTAGCAGAGAGGAGTGTGCGTGAGGACAGTAGAGAAATAGTAGATATAGGAGGTGTAGCAGAGAGCAGTGTGCATGAGGACGGTAGAGGAATAGTAGATAGTAGGTGTAGCAGAGAGGAGTGTGTGTGGACGGTAGATAAATAGTAGATACAGGAGGTGTAGCAGAGAGCAGTGTGCGTGAGGACGGTAGAGGAATAGTAGATACAGGAGGTGTAGCAGAGAGGAGTGTGTGGACGGTAGATAAATAGTAGATACAGGAGGTGTAGCAGAGAGGACTGTGTGTGAGGACAGTAGAGAAATAGTAGATACAGGAGGTGTAGCAGAGAGGACTGTGTGTGAGGACGGTAGAGAAATAGTAGATACAGGAGGTGTAGCAGAGAGGACTGTGTGTGTGGACGATAGATAAATAGTAGATAAAGGAGGTGTAGCAGAGAGCAGTGTGCATGAGGACGGTAGAGGAATAGTAGATACAGGAGGTGTAGCAGAGAGCAGTGGGCGTGAGGACAGTAGAAATAGTAGATACAGGAGGTGTAGCAGAGAGGACTGTGTGAGGACAGTAGAGAAATAGTAGATACATGAGGTGTAGCAGAGAGGAGTGTGTGTGGACGGTAGATAAATAGTAGATACAGGAGGTGTAGCAGAGAGCAGTGTGCGTGAGGATGGTACATTATTTGTGTATGCATGTGGCGATGCCTAACATTTATAGTTTTTTTAATTTATTTAATTTTTACACAATAATATAATTTTTGAAACAAAAAAAATCATGTTTTAGTCTCTCCATTGTCTGAGAGCTGTAGTTTTTTTATTTTTTGGGCAATTGTCTCAGGTAGGGGCTCATTTTTTTGCGGGAAGAGGTGACTGTTAGATTAGTACTATTTTGGGGGGCAAATGCCTTTTTGATCGCTTGGTATTACATTTTTTGTGATGTAAAGTGACAAAAATGGCTTTTTTGACACAGTTTTTATTTTTATTTTTTTACGGTGTTCACCAGAGGGGTCGGGACATGTGATATTTTTGTAGAGTGGGTTGTTACGAACGTGGCGATACCTAACATGCTTGGGGTATTTTTTTTTCTTTTTTTACCAATTTCAAATTTGAGTATTGGGGGAAAAATATGATTTTTTTTTTTTTTTATTTTTTTACACTTATTTTTTTTAGACTCAGACCCACTTGGTTCTTGAAGATCCAGTGGGTCTGATTGTTCTATAATACACTACAGTACACTATATAGTGTACTGCAGTGTATTTTCACACAGGCTAAGCCTTGTCAAGCTCCTGCCTTTAGCAGGAGCCTGATGAGGCTTAGCTTACACCATGGCAACCCAGACGCTTCTGAAAGCGTACCGTTGCCATGGTAACCATCGGGACGCTGCCACAGCAGAGCAGCGTCCCGATGGAAGGGAGCTTCCTCCCTCTCATCTGGCCACACCATCGGCGCTGCCAGCGCACCGCAGCGCCCGATGGGAGAGGGAGGGAGCTCCCTCCCTGTTAACCCCTTCCATACAGCGGTCCCTACGGACCGCGGCATGGAAGGGGTTAAACTGCTGACATCGGCGCCAGCACCGGGGGGGGGGCACGGCTCCCCTTCAGGCCTTTACTATGGATGGCTGGCTGTGGCTAACAGCTGCCATCACAGCATGTAAACCCTGCTGCACTGCGCAGCGGGTGTTTACATGCAGGGCGTACCAGTACGCCCTGTAGCGTGAACTACCTTGCGCCCTGGATGTACCGGTACGCCCATAGTCACCATTGTCACCAAAGTAAAATCTCACAATACTCACTGCTCCTGTTCTCCTGGCCTCTCATCAGCCAATCAGCCTCTCTGGAAGTCCAATCAATCGGCCTCCTGTCGCTGGCACTGACCTATTAGAAGCTGCTTGGCCCACGGAACGGAAGAAGACTTGCAAATACAACGAACCATACAATACAATGGTTCAATGCGCCATCTGCTGGTCAGAACAGCACATTACACCCTGAAATCTTCTTACAAGCTTATGAATTCGCTATTCGTTACTAACGAATCGCAAATTCTGTGACTCCAAAGACTGCTACATCTGTAGGATAATCTTCTAAACGGTACATTTTATAGAAATACATTCTATTAGTAATAATATTGGTATGGCTATATCTAACTATACAAACTACATCTGTGAGATGGGAATACCCCTTTAAGTTCACTAATATGCAGACATGCCAGGTCCTTCAGAGCAAGAAATGCTTTGCTTTAAGGCGGATTTACACATCCTGATGTTACAGCCGATTGTTGGGAAGGAAGTGTTCCTTCCTGAGAGTCGGCTGCTCGTTCAGTGAAGGAGACTCCTTTATTTGCATGCAGAATTCTCCTTTACAGTATGAGGACAAGGGATTGCTATTCCGATCGCTCGTCCCTGTACAGCTTCAATGTTTCTGGACAGCAGGTCGATGTTTAGACAGCACAATCTGCTTCCCAGAAACTACAAGATCATCCAATGAATGAGCATTTCGCTCACATTTAGATGGGCAGATTGTCGGGAACAAGCATTCACAAGAATGGTCATTACCAATGGTCTGCCCAAAAATGGGGTCATGTAAATCCACCTTTAGCCTCCTCCAGTACAAGGATGGATCACCTATTGTGAATGGGGAATCCTACGTATGTTATCTATATATGGCTGTTAACTGTTATAGTCCTGCCTGTGGTAATGAGATGATTTTAGAATTTTTTTTATCTTAAATATAGTTAGTGACATAGTGAATTTAAATAAAATCATCACCATTTTTTTAAAGTATGTGGGACATAAAAACTTGATTTAAACAATAGATACTTTTTATGGCACATTCCCTTCATTCCCAGAAAAACCCTGTAAAAGCCAAAATGGAAATTGATGGCATTACTTTGAATTTTTCTCCCCATTAGTCCAGTAGTTTAAAAAGGGTCTTTCATACTTTTATTTTTTAATTTTTAGATTTGCTCTTGCATCCCATTTCTTCTGGGGTCTGTGGTCTATTGTTCAAGCAAAAATTTCATCTATTCAGTTTGGGTATATGGTGAGTATCATCTAATTGCTTCATTTTATTATACTTTGAGTTGGTAATCAATTAGAAGTTTTAGTACATTCATACAGGGGCGTAGCTATAGGGGGTGCAGAGGTAGCAGTCGCTACCGGGCCCAGGAGCCTGAGGGGCCCAAAGACCTTTGTGCCTCATAAGAAGGCTCTGGTATTAGAGAGAGTGCATTCTGTAACACCACCTGGCTGGGGGGAAAGGGTTAGGTTGAGAACTTGGCATGGGGGGCGGTTTCAATTTTTGCCTCAGGGAGCACGAAGGCTATGTGCTCCCCTCCTGCCCCTGGCCACAAAGTACTGAGGGAAGGGGGGCCCAAGCTGAACTCTAGCACCAGCCCCAGGAGTCTTTAGCTACGCCTCTGCAGTCATACCTGCAAAACAATGGTACTGTAGGTCCAGATTGAGTCATTTGTTGTATCTGGACAACAGTTAAATCAAATGGATGACGTAGCCTCAAAAGCTGAATCTGCTCTCTGCAGAGTCTCAACTTAAACTTTGCTGCAACTGCTGGGATTAAAGCTAGGTAGAACTCCCTAATGAGTAAAAAAAATTGTGGGTCTAAAATAAACTCACATTTTGCTTATATTCTGACATCATGAGAAAGAATTTGATGGTGTTCTCCTGTCAAACCTACATTTTTCAGCATAATTCTAATTTGTGGAGGGAAGAATGTTGGTCTGATACTTGCACAGCGCAGCCCTTTCTGAGATCCGCCTCCTGGTCAACTGAGCACTCCGTCTTCTATTCCTGTCCTTTTGTTTTCTTTGGCAGGAGAAGTTTCATCACTAATAATGGCCCGGCCATCTTAATTCCTCACACAAATGCACTAAGCTGAATACTGGTGCGGATGCGTGGGACTGCCGGCCTCCCGTCTCCGCATTGTACAGGCTTCTATGTGAAGCCTGTACTGACTTACGCACAGCAAGATGTAAGCACTGTGAATGAATGACAGCATAACGATCGGCCACAAAGACTGATTGTTATGCTGTGGATTTCACTGGGGGCTCTGTGGATGGCACATGGGGCACTGTAGAGGTCACGTTAGATGTCACTGTTAGGGGAGCTCAGTATGAGTTATAGAGCTCATGCATGTGACCGTGATTGGCCCAGGAATCCATGCCCCAGTTCATATGTCAGCCACATTCCAGGCAACCATGGCTCCCCTGACCCGCATTGACTGTGTGATGGTAATGTATCATACAACCAGTCTGTATCTGACCTCGGGGCAATTTCATACAAGATGGGATTAGATCTACATTTCAGCAAGCAGTATCACAACAGGTTGTGTACCAGGCATACCTACATGATGGGATTAGATATAGTTGTGATTTGACGTGCTTGCTGATTCAAACTGTTTATTACACTTAGAGGGAAGAGCCTGTGGGCTGTCTGTGATGGGGAGAAAGAAAGCAAAGACATGAAAAATGGGCTTTGGGGGTATATTTATGCATGGTGAGGGGTTTTAGGAGCACATAAAAAGAATTTTGGTACCAGACAATCTCTTTAAATGCCTCCAACCCTTTCAAATGCCAAATACAAGGGTTCACTGCCAGTATGTGTTTATCCAACTGGATGCTGTCCGATTTTTCTTTAGGACATCTGTGGTATCCTATAGATAGGAGGGTAATATCTCATCCAGAGAACGTGATCAATAAACTGTGGCCCATTATCCTGAAAGTCTCTCCTGTAGAATAGGATGTTAAATATTTTTTTTTTAACAAACCTCTTTCTGAAGATTTTAAAGATTTTGTTGTAGTTTTATTCCGGTCACCTCTCGGCATGTTTGCCATGCTGCGGCTGGAACTCCAGCCCGCCCCCGTTATGGTGAATGGAGCTGGTGCGAAGTTCCAACGCACACTAGTGGCAGCACTGATCCATGGAGAAAGCTGCCCCTAGTGTGAAAGTAATGTATAGTAAGAACAATTTTGTCATTCAGAGTATAACTCTGGAGAGGAAAGAAAATTAGTGGACAAACTGCATAATGTCCCTACCCAATCAAAAATGGACATTATGGCCAACTAAGGAAGTATAGTGAAAAGAATAATACGGACAACCAACGAACATGAACAGGGGAAGTAGACGAAAGACTCTCAGGACGGGAAGGGGGGGGGGGGCCTCTGTTAGATGGCAGGCACCATGAGTGGTATTTTGTCAATTGTAAGTTCCATTATAGGTCTCAGCCAATAAACTACTTGCAACACAGTATTGAGGTAATAGAAACGAAAGTGGGTATAAAGTATTATATATAGGCCAGAATTCTTTCGTTACCACTATTTAATCATATTGAGGTGGTGCTGGATAATCAGTGGGGGGAGGGAAGGGGAAAGGGATCTTCTGTGGGCTGACAAACTCAAGGTAGGCACTCAATAGCATGTGTAGGTAGATTCCTCAAATAGACAGCAGAAGACTGTTAGGAAGAGCAGGAATGGAGTATTTCACCCAATGTGCCCATATTTTTAAGAATTGATCATATACAAATGTAGTCTGTGCCTTAGTTACCCATGTTTAATGCTATGGCCGTAAAGGTGCTGCTACATCTGAATACACTTGTTATCATAGAAGGAACCTGAATGTCAGTTCCCCTTGATCTGCTTCTTCCTATTTTTATTGAACTTGGCAAAAAATGTCAATATTGAGATACATGGAGAAAGGGAGATATTTCTCATATATGGGGAGGATACACTTTGGAAACGTACCTACGTACTTCAAGGAGTGTCTGTACGTCCAATAAATCTTGTATAAGGTCTTGCCGGCTTCCTGTTCTTGTTGCTTGAAGGGGGGCATCGTGTAGTTCGTTCTAATGGTACAGTGGGAAAAAAAAGTATTTACTCAGCCACCAATTGTGCAAGTTCTCCCACTAAAAAGATGAGGCCTGTAATTGACATCATAGGTAGACCTAAACTATGAGAGACAAAATGAGAGAACAAATCTAGAAAATCACATTGTCTGATTTTTAAAGAATTTATTTGCAAATTATGGTGGAAATTAAGTATTTGGTCACCTACAAACAAGCAAGATTTCTGACTCTCTCTCTGATTCTGTCTCAGAATCGCTTGGATAAGTAAAAGCGTTCCAAAGTTATTACCACATGAAGTGACACATGTCAGATTTGTAAAATTAGGCCTGGTCAGGATGGGGGTAAATGGCCCAGATCTGAAGTGGTTAATAATCGGACAATGTGATTTTCTGGTTTTGTTTTTTCATTTGGTCTCTCATAGTTGAGGTCTACCTATGATGTCAATTACAGGCCTCTCTCATCTTTTTAAGTGGGAGAACTTGCAAAATTGGTGGCTGACTAAATACTTTTTTTCCCCCACTATAAATATTTTTTAAAATTTTTGAAAGCAAAGCAAAAGTGAGACCAAAGTTGAAAATCTCCAGTTGCCCTTCTGTAAGAATACTGTTGGGTAGGTTGATTACCTTGAGTCTGGACCATCCTTTGCCTAATCCGCCATCTGGTCAACTCTTACTAGATTGATGTGTATATTGTTCATTCTTCCTATTCTGGTGTCTAGTGTGGTACCTATGTACCTTATTAATGGATGTTTTGTACTCAACAACTGGAGAAACTGGTAACAGAGGCCATTTTAGACTGTGTGCCTGTCCTCTTCTGCTTTTAGACACTATTTGTTTGCACATCTTGAAAGAATTGTATTTTTTAGGACTTCATCACCTTTGTTTTTCCCATGTCTTTAAAAGTATGTCCATTTATTGAATGCTTCTATTTCAGTAGAGAATGCTACTAAGTTGAAGAACCCATCAGGGAAAATGCGTTATGACAGTGTAGAGGTACATAGGGGGCATTAGGGAGAGGTTCCTGCATGGGGTCATCCCTTATTTGGGTGGATACTCTATTATAAGGGATTTTTAGGGTGCATTTAGGGACAGTATCCCATCTCCCTTAGCCTTCATTTAGCCCTCATGAATAGTAAAATCTTGTACAACCCTTTAAAAAAAAAAAAAAAAAAAAAAAAGAGTCCATGTTCCAAAATCCAAACAGCTAGCCTTTCATTCTGGCCAAACAGCAGTTTATGATCACACATTGCATTTTTTTCCAGCCATTTCTCTTTTTACCCCTTGTGAAAATAGGGGCTAAATGAACATACAATGGGGAAATTTTTAAATTTTATATTTTTCATGGTCTAATGTTAATAAAGTCTAAAACATATGCGGTATCAAAACGGTCACTACACTGCCAATGAATACCTTGTGTAGTTTCCCAAAATGGGTCATTTCTTTAAGGTTTCAGCTTAGGGTACCTCAGTGGCGTTAACACTAGGGTTCGGTAACTGCATTGTATTCCACAATACTTCAGACTGGCTAACACTCTGCTTACAGGATCTGCATTATTTATGAGTTAGGCTATGTGGTGCATTTCCTGTACTATAATTAGAGTAATTTAATTACACAATATTAAGAACCTATTTTTTTAAGCTAGAGTTTGTGAAATTTCTTTCGACTCTCCCCAAAATTATCTTTGACTCCAACTCCATAGCCCTAATTTTCAGGACAATGTTCATAGGAATACTTGTTCCTGATAATTAGCCCATATAATCATGTCACCTGTCGGCCCCCATTTGTCTGCTGATTTGCATCTTTCATCAGTGAGGCCTCTTTCACACTAGCGTTAGCACGGATCCGGCACCTAAAGGGTGCCAACGGATCCGTGCTAACGCTATACATGTGTGGAGCCGGATCAGCGCTCCGGCCCCACACATGACACACATTGAAACAAGACACAGACAGACATACATACATACATACTTACTCACATACTCCAGGGACGCCGGCAGAACGTCTTCACGCGCCTCCTGCGCGCAGTAATGACGATTCCCCACAGCGCCCTCTGCTGGGCGCAGTGGGGAAACGTCATAGCGGCGCGCAGGAGGCGCGTGAAGACATGCTGCCGGCGTCCCTGGAGTATGTGAGTATGTCTGTATGTTTGTATGTATGTAGCCGGATCCGGAATTACCCCCCATTGCAAATCAATGGAGGACAGATCCGGATTACTGGTGTGTCCACACCAAACGGATCCGTCCCCATTGACTTGCATTGGGGTTCATTCCGGATCCGTCTTGGTGCGGATGCCTGGACCGGAGAGCAAACTGCAGCATGCTGCGGTTTGTTCTCCGGTCTGAAGACGGAACGGAATGCTTTCAGGAGCATTCCGTTTTGTCTTCAGTTCAGTTTTGTCCCCATTGACAATGAATGGGGACAAAACGGAAGCATTTTTTTCCGGTATTGAGCCCCTATGACGGAACTCAATACCGGAATTTAAAAACGCTAATGTGAAAGTCGCCTGAGTGAGACATGTTCGTCCTGCCCATAAGTTGTGCTGCCTAATAGGGCCTTAATCCATCTATTGACAAAGCGAAGACATTGAAAGTGGAGAAAGTTCCTTCAACTTGTTTTAATGCTGTTTTTGTTTGCATAGGAATATGCCACGGCGAGGTTTGATGCCTATTTCCTACATAAGAAGAAGTTAGGACTGTGAGTCCATCCTGCATGAACGATACTTGGAAAATTACCCAGCTCTAATACTTTAAGTTCTCTGTAAACCATTCTGTTCCAAATAAATGAATCACCCTGGTTGTTTACTAAAGCATATTGAATCTGTAATGTGAGTCAATATTGTCTAGATTAAGCAGCGGAGCAGCCATTTGCTATTGATTATATATTTGACAATGAACTCTTATCAGTTTATTAGGAGCTACTAATCATGATTGATCTTGTTTTTTCTTTTACAACATTTTTGTAGGTGTTCTTGCATACATTCTTGCTTTTCCAGACAAATGTGAGCAGTCTACCATAGTTTCATTTTCAAATAGTCTTCTATGTCAAACTTAAAATTATGACAAGATTTTATGCTCTTGACGAAGTGCTGATTTGGAAGAAGAACTGGGCAAACAAATAGAACTCTTGCAGATGTCGGATATGTTTTAAAGCTGCCATATGTACATTATTGTATTGGAGGCAGAGAACAGCAGGTTCGGCCAACAATCTAATGTATGTAATGAGCTCCCAACTCAATTACCCATTTTGGGAAACTTCTGACAGATGCTGTAAGGGAAGAGAAGAATCAAGAATGTAAGGAATTAAGCTAATGGTGGAAAAAGGAACCCCAAACAATTCTCACCTGTTAAATCCCCAATAACTCCAGCATCAGTGCTCCATAGGTCTTTATGTTCCCGGGAGCAATGATCTGCTGTACATCCACATGAGCGCTACAACCAATCAATGTCCTCAGCAGTCTCTTGCCGTACAAGTTAGCATCAGAGCTCAGGCTTGTGATGCACTGATTAGCAAGTACATAGTTTGTCATCGCTCTAAATAAAAAGTGGCAGGCAGGGACCACCAAAGCATTAGCAGTGGACGTTTTTAAATATTTTTTTCAATATAACCTGTAATTAGTTAATATCGTAGACAACTCCTTTAAACGAAGGCCAAAAATATTATTACAGTGCCCTAATGTGTTAAAACATCAGTGCTTCAGAGGTCATGATTATGGCTTGAAGTATATTTAAGTCCTAAAGGTAGATAAAGATCAAATCAAACAAATGAGTCAAACACATTACATGTATTTGAGGATAATGATCCAATAGCACATGTTTTCGAGTGGCAAAAGTATGTGAACCTTTGATTTCAGTATCTGGTGCGACCCTGTTGGGCAGCAATAACCAACTAAATGTTTCCAGTAATTGTTTATTTAGTCCTGCATATCGGTTTGAAGGAATCTTAGCCCATTCTTCTTTGTAAAACTGCTTCAAATCTGTTATGTTGGTGGGTTTCCTCCTATGAACTACTAGGGTCCTTCCACAACATTTCTTAGATTAATATCAGGACTTTGACTTGGCCATTCCAAAACTTAAACATTATTCTTTAAGTGGCTTTCTCCTTGCAGTCCTGCCATGCACACCCATTTATGTCCTGATTGTGGACTTTTAAAAGTTAATATTAGTTAACGTTAATATTAATGTGAGAAAGGCCCTTGGGTTCCTTTGTGACCTTGCAGACTATTACATGCTTTGCTCTTGGCATGATCTTTGTTGTTCAGCTACTCCTTCGGAGATAAATAATAGTCTTGAATTTTCTCCATTTGTATACAATTAGCCTGACTCTGGATTGGTGGAGTCCAGACTCTTTAAGAGTTGGTTTTGTAACCTTTTCCAGCCTGATGAGCATCAACTACTCTACTGAGGTCTTCAGAAACCTCCTTGGTTTGTGCCATTTTACACTACCACAAATGTGTCATATGTAGGCTACTTTCACACTAGTGTTTTGGCTTTCCGTTTGTGAGATCTGTCACAGGCTCTCAAAAGCGTTTCAAAACTGGTCAGTTTTGCCCAAATGCATTCTGAATGGAAAAGGATCCTCTCAGAATGCATCAGTTTGCTTCCGTTCAGTCTCCATTCCGCTCTGGAGACGGACACCAAAAAGCTGCCTCCAGTGTTTTTCTGTCCATGATGTGGTGTGGACCAAAATGGATATGTCCTGACATACAATGAAAGTCAATGGGGACTGATCCGTTTTCTCTGTCACAATCTGACACAATAGAAAACTGATCCGTCCCCCATTGACTTTCTGTGGAGTTAATGACTGATCTGTCTTGGCTATAGAAAACATAATACAACCGGATCCGTTGATGACTGATGCATGCGGTTGTATTATGGTGACGGAAGCGTTTTTGCAGATCCATGACTGAGCCGCAAAAAAACGCTAATGTGAAAGTAGCCTTACAGATAAATGCCTGTTCTTTAAATAAAACAGGCTGCCCTCTGACACATGAATATCCCATTGATTGAAAACACATGAATCTTTCACCTTTAAGTTATCTGCTAGGTTTACATACTTTTGAAGGGTTAACAAAATTTCAAGCACCACTGCATTTGTACTACAATTAGTGTTTCTCTTTTATTCTGTTATGTTTATGATACTGTGAAATACGAAAAGACTGTGGGGGGAATATATCATAACGGTATGCAAATTTTCTGTACTTTGCTTCAAGTGCCCTTTTGTGCAAACATTTGCACCTTTTTGCTGTTTTTCTACACTTTTTAAAAGTGAGGTTGAAAGTTTGTTAGGGTTGAGCAAATCTGGTTCAGATTGTATCAAAACCTGATACATTTAAAAACTTTGTTAATAATATGGGTTCCTTCTTACTGTAAAATGTATGTCCTCCGCTGAGGTCTTTCTGAAGTTTCTGCAAATATTGCAAGGCTTAGTTTAGTAATATATAGTAATATAGTTTATAAGGCCAAAAAAAGACATCTGTCCATCCAGTTCGGCCTGTTATCCTGCAAATTGATCCAGAGGAAGGCATAAAAACTCTGTGAGGTAGGAGCCAATTTTCCCCACTTTAGGGGAAAAAATTTCCTTCCTGACTCTAATCAGGCAATCAGAATAACTCCCTGGATCAATGACCCCCCCGATATATTTATACATAGTTCTTAGATCTCCCCTCAGTCGTCTTTTTTTTTTTTTTTTTCTAAAGTGAATAACCCTAATTTTGATAATCTTTCTGGGTACTGTAGTCCACCCATTCCAGCTATTACTTTAGTTGCCCTCCTCTGAACCCTCTCCAGCTCTCTGTCTGTCTTGTTCAAAGGAGCCCAGAACTGTACACAGTACTCCATGTGTGGTGTGACTAGTGATTTGTAAAGTGGCAGGACTACGTGTATGTTCTCATCATGGGCATCTATGCGTCTTTTGATGTAACTCATTATCTTATTGGCCTTGGCAGCAGCTGTCTGACACTGGTTTCTCCAGCTTAGTTTGCTGTTCACTAAAATTCCTAGGTCCTTTTCCATGTCAGTGTTACCCAGTGTTTTACCATTTAGTATGTACTGTGACTTGCATTATTCCTTCCCATGTGCATAAGCTTACATTTGTCAGTGTTAAACCTCATCCGCCACTTCTCCGCCCAAGTCTCCAATCTATCCAGATCCATCTGTAGCAGTATACTGTCCTCTTCTGTGTTACTTTACACAGTTTAGTGTCATCTGCAAGATCATTAATAATTATATTGAAGAGAATAGGGCCCAATACTGACCCATGTGGTACCCCACTAGTGACAGTGAACCAATCTGAGTTTGTACCGTTAATAACCACCCTCTGTTTTCTATCACAGAGCCAGTTACTTACCCACATACAGACATTTTCCACCAGTCCAAGCATTCTCATTTTATTCATTTCAGTTTGTCTCGCTTCACATTAGTTTGTTTATTGGCATAAATTACTGTATCAAAATGATAAGCTGAACTTTGCTTAGGGCCTCATTAACAAAGCCGAGTTTAGCGTTGTATTTAATACCCAACACAATGGTCACTTGACCAATTTTATCCCACTAGGTACTAACTCTGCATATGAATATTAAAACCTAACTTTTGTCGAACTCCAAAAATAATAAATATTAATAACTAAAGTGCCCAAAAGAAAAAAATAAAATCAGCTTGTTTGCATAGAGCCTGTGTGTTATATTTGAGCTATTTTTGCAGTGGGAGCTGTAGCGATGCCTGTGGTGGCATCTGCGTATGTGGTGCCAGGGGTTATTCAATTCTCATAGCCTCTGGTTAATAGTTTTCAAACTTTATTTGAAGGCCTCATTTAGCATTTTCAATAAAGTCATATAATTAGACTTCAGATATGTTTTAATGCTGGTACTCTCTTATTTTTTAGAGGTATACCTCATTTATTTATAGATATTTGAATTCCCCTAAACTTGTAGCTATACAGGTGTCACCTGTACAACTATTTGACTATAATAAGTCTCCATTCTGATCTATCTGGTTTATCTATGGCGTGCGCCATAACCCCTCTCACCCCTGACGAATCCGCACCAGCGGCGAAACATGTCATCAGGGGGTGCACGTTATTTTTAGACTCAGCAATTAGGCAGGAGCTAATACTGAGCCACAAAAAAGGTGTGGATGGAAGTGAAATGAATGCCATAGCAGGCAGGGCTCAGAAGAGGTGCGTGTGGATGATTTTTTATCAATGGAATAAATTCGAGTGCATTATACTATGTGCAGCAAACATTCCATATAAGAGCTGTGGACATAGGATTTAGCTAAAAAGTGTATCAAGTTGGATACACTTATGACTTACAATAAACAGTGTGTTAGGTGGATACACTTCAACGCACACAGTAATAAATCTTAGATAAATAGAACGCTAGTCAATTAGCTAGAAGCAGCCACAGCAACTATAGAAGCAAGATGGAGTGTGTATGTATATATATATGTGTGTGTGTGTGTGATATATATATATATATATATATATATATATATCTATCTCTATCTATCTCTCTCTCTCTATATATATCTATATATATATATATATATATCTATATCTCTATATATATATATATATATATATATATATATATATATATATATATATATTTTACACACACACGCACACGAAGATGCACCAGATGGATCAAACTGGATACTTATTGAAGTCAAATAGCGTCACACCTGTATAGCTACAAGTTGTGAATTCAAATATCTATAAATAAATGAAGTATACCTCTAAAAAAATAAGAGGGTGCCATCATTAAAAAATATCTGAACTCTAATTATGACTTTAATGAAAATGCTGAACGAGTCCATAAAATAACGAAGTTTAAAAACTTAACCAGAGACTGTGAATTGAATAACCCCTGGTACCACATACGCAGACGGCATCACTACAGCCCCCACGGCAAAAATGGCTCAAATATAACACCGGCTCTATGCAAACAAACTGATGGTTTTAATTTTTTCTTTTAGGCACTTTAGTTATAGTTGGTACCTAGTGGGATAAAATTGGTCAGGTGACCGTAGTGTATTCATTACATATCCCTATAGGACCTAACTCTAAAGGGAAAAGTTTCTGTGATTGAGCAGCTTTGTATTTTGATACAGTAATGTATGCCAATAAACTAACTGATATGTGATAGAAGCAAGACCAAGTAAGTCTCATGATATTTGTAGAAACTTTGAACAGACCTCCACAGAGAACATACATTTTACAGTAAGAAAGTGCTCATATTAAGGAAGTTTTTAAAAGCTGGTTTGGATCCAGCAATACAAACCTGATTTGCTCAACCCTAGTTTGTATGATTAGCTTTAAAGAACTCCTCCCGACAAATTTTATTCAATGTCCTGCTAGAAATGTACATGATATAATCTGTAGTGAATGTAATTTTCTTACCAGTGTCTGAATTTTTGACTTCTATCATCCTGAAGTTTCTTATCTGTGTCATGTGACCAGCAATTAGACCCACCAACTCACACATAGATTTATGTGTGGACAAGAAGTCTAATTCTCTATGTATTCCTATGAGACTGAAAGTGAGGCTCCCATAGGAATGAATAGAGCAGTTACTGGCTTTCTGTCCTGGGTCAGTTGGAGGTCAGGGAGTTGGTCACATGACCCAGCTACAATAAGAGGTTTTTACTCACAGAAACAGTCACTGGTAAGAAAATGACAATCACTACAGATTATATCATGCACCTTTCTAACAGGTCAGAGAATAAACATTTTTGCGGGAGTTCTTCTTTAAGGCTGAGAATACATGGAAAACTTGCCTGCGACACACACTGTGCAACCAAGAATCACAGTGTAGTAGTGCAGCCATAGAAATAAATGGAGTCGCAGCACAACTCCCAATACCACGACTCTAGAATTGCAAAAAATCCAGTAAGGTTGGATTTTTTTTTTCCCCAGGGTCGTGGTTTGCGGCAGCTTGCAAATCACACTCGAGCCTATTAATTTTTATGGCTGCACTGCTACACAGCAATGCTTGGTTGCACAACAGATGTCACAGCTAAGATTGCTGTGCAGCCCCAGCTGAAAGTCACAAACTCACTCCATTAGGAGTGTGGTGTAGAAAAACTGGAGTAGCATTTTTAGACAAAATTGTTTGGTTTAAAGGTCAAATTTATCACACCATGTGAAACATTTGAGAAATTTGGCACAAAGTATTCCAATGTAGACTCAAGCAAAAACTGACCATTCATGATAAATTCCCTCCCTTCACCCCATCCATGTATTAATACTTTCTTTTTAGAGTGTGTTTACACAATTGTTTGTCCATATCCTCCATGTTTTTTCCAGTAAAGGAAAGACTGATATGAATGTGATGGTATATATAAGCCTGAGACCAATTCTTTAATTTTTTTTTTCTTGTCAATATTCAAAATTCCTGAAAAATGTTTTACTGTATGTTTAATGTAATGCACTTGTTTATTTTACATAAAATTTAAATCTGTATTTTTATATTAAAAGTGTATTGATTCTCATTCAGTCTGGTTTTATTTTTGGTTTTCTTTCATTTTTTTTTTTTTACTCCAAATACCATCCACAGTCAAATGGCTCAAATTATGGAGGTCATTTATTATCCAGAAATAATAGGCCTACTTCTGGCACAGATTGCAGCGCAAAGGTTAGTTACACCATAATCTGCTAATTTCCTTGCTCATACCAGGTCTAAAGTGGACAGTGAGAGGGACGGGCCAACTGTTTTAAAGGAGTTATCTCACCTCAATAATCATCTTTTAAGAAGTTCCTTGTAGTTCATGGATCGTTTCTGCAATGTAGTTAAATTTTCAGTTTTGCCTCAGTCACCACGTTTTTCTCCTCAATCCGCATCAAACTGGATGCTCATTTCTAGGGGTTACGGCCACCGCTGTAATGTTATCAGTGGTGACCGCGCAGGCGCGTAGAAACCCGACCAGCTGCTCTGGTGGCCAAGTTTCATGGGAGCGAACGTGCATATATTCTTGAGCATGGCAGTCACGCCTGGCCTGGGCCCCGGCTACCTTGTCTATGATGATCTACTATAAGCTGCTGAGGCTGCTAATGATTCTTTTAGCCTCGGGAGCGTACTTGCAAAAGCAAGGGGCAGGCTTGCATGCTCCTTGCCCTGCCCGCTGGGCAATCCATCTAATATTCTACCTCTGCTCCCACCAAGATGGGAACCAAGGCACTGAGAGCAAGAAGGAAGCCAAGAACGAGCGAGGTAAGACAACCCCTTTAAGCATAGACAATGGTCTGAATGTAAGCCATCAAGGAAGCTGGCTTACATTTAGGATGGAGCTGGATAAGGCACCTCTTCAGAACTTTTGTACATATGAACTATGTATATATATATATATATATATATATATGTGTGTGTGTATATATATATATATATATATATATATATATATATATATATATATATATATATATATATATATATATTGTATCCGCTACCGTAAGTGGCATTTATTATGTAGCGGAAGTTAATACAAGCCACTTAGGAATATATTGCTTCCTTTGCTGGCTGAATTCAATTTTCTATCACATTATACAATGCCAGTTTCCATGGTTATAGACCACCCTGCAATCCATCAGTGGTGGTCGTGCTTGCACAATTTGGGAAAAATCACTAGCGTATGTGCGCTGCCATGGTCTCGGCTCAAGAGAGGCTGATTCTTTTTACTATAGTGTTCAAGCACGACCACCACTGATGGATTGCAGGGTGGTCTGTAACCATGGAAACGTGCAGTGTATAATGTGATGGAAAAATAAATGCAGCCAGCAAAGGAAGCCACATGGATAATAACAATACATAAGTTCCTTGTATTAAAGGGGTTATCCCACGAATAATGTAAAAAATGAAAATCAGACATCATATAGTACAAGACAACCTCTTTTTAACAAAGCTAGAACCAGCCATGTACCTCACATGGATCCAGAGATCTCCCATTCATTGCTCTACTAGATTTATATCATGTTGGCAGCTCAAGGGGAGTGTCTTTTCTGCTGCAGTTAAGGAGGCGTGTCTCAGCGCTCCCTATCACAGCTCAGGAGGCAGTTAAAAGTTAAAACTGAGCATGTGCGGCCTGCTCAGTGAATAGGTCAAAGAAATAAGAAATGAAGTGGTCTTATACAGATACATGTTATTGAATAACTCAGTAGCTATACAAAATTTTTAATGACATGCAATTACAAAAGTATTCAGATCCAGGTGCTGGTTTGAAAACTGTAGAATGTTTTTCGTGGGACAACCCCTTTAACTTTCTCTATATGATAAATGCAACTTACTGAAGTGAGACAACCCCTTCAATTTGCATTTATCATGTAGAGAAAATTAATACAGGGACCGAGGCATCGTGACTGCTTCCCCTGTTGGGGAATGTTCACACAACCGTATAATTTTTCCATTTGCGTTTTGTTTTTTTGCGGACCGTATGTGGAACCATTCATTTCAATGGATCTGCAAAAAAAACAGAAGGTACTCCGTGTGCATTCCGTTTCCATATGTCCGTTTTTCCATTCTGCAAAAATATGAACATGTCCGATTATTGTCCGCATTACGGACAAGGATAGTACTGTTCTATTAGGAGCCAGCTGTTCCGTTCTGTAAAATACAGAATGCACACGGACATCATCCGTATTTTTTGCAGACCGCAAAATACATACGGTCATGTGAACAAGCCCTTAGCCTGTGAGGTCCAGCCCCCTGGATCTCACAGGCAGGAAGCTGTAACTGTATTACATTGAGTAATACGCTGGCAGCCAATGCATTACAATACAGAAGTATTGTAATGCATTGTACAGGGGATCAGACCACCAAAAGTTGTGGGGGAAAAAATTAAAGTTTTGCATAATAAAAATGTTTCGCGTAAAAAAAAAAAATTCCATTATTAAGTAATAAAAAAAATGAAAAGTAAACATATTAGGTATCACCGCATCCGTATCGACCAGCTCTATAAACATAACATGATCCACCCCCCGCCAGGTGAACGCAGTAAAAACAAAAACATTGGCAAAACACATTTTTTGGTCACCTTCCCTCACAAAAATTGTAATACCAAACGATCAAAAAGGCATATGTACCCCAAAATGGTACCAATCAAACAGACCTCTCATCCTGCAAAAAATTAGACCCTACCTAAGACAATCTGCCAAAAACTAAAAAAACTATGGCTCTCAAAAAATGGCAACACAAAAACAAGATTTAATTCTGTTCAAAAATGCATTTACTGTGTAAAACTTAACAAAAATAATACACATTGGGTATCACCGTGTCCGTAACAACCTGCTCTATAAAAAATATCACACGATATGCCCGCTCAGGTGAATGCTGTAAAAAAAAAGGCTATGCCAAAACAGCCATTTTTTCACCTTGCCTCACAAAGTGTAATACCAAACGATCAAATGTTACTAATGAAAATGTCACCTCATCCTGCAAAAAAAGAGCCCCCATATTAGACAATCACTCAAAAAATAAAAAGCAATGGCACCCGCAAACCAATCCATCAAAATCTGCGCTGCAAAAGCCATATGGTGCTTCTTCCATTCTGAATCCTGCCGTGTGCCCCCACAGTAGTTTACCACCACATATGGGGTGTTGCCATATTCAGGAGAAAATGGGTAACAAATTATGGGGTGCCTTTTCTCCTGTTACCCCTTGTAAAAATGAAAAATTTGGGGCAACATTTTATTGGAAGAAATGAAACTTTTTTCACAGCCAAGTGTTTCCAAATTCCGTAAAACGCTTAGAGGTTCAAAGTGCTCATTACCCCCCTTGATATAGTCTTTGAAGGGTGTAGTTTCCAAAATAGGGTCACTTTTTGAGGGTTTCCACTGTAGGGGTACATCAGGGTCTCTTCAATACAAAATGGTGCCTAAAAAACTTTCTAGCAAAATTTGCCTCCAAAATCCATATGGCGCTCCTTTCCTTCTGATCACTGCCACATGCCCATAGAGCAGTTTACTGCCACATATGGGGTATTTCTGTAAACTGCAGAGTCAGAGTAAATAATATTGAGGTTTAGTTTGCTGTTAACCCTTGCTGTGTTGCAAGAAAATTGATTAACATGAAAAATCTGCATTAAAAAATGAAATTTTCCTATAATTCTTGTGGAACACCTAAAGGGTTAACAAAATTTGTAGCATCAGTTTTGAATAATTTGAGGGGTGTAGTTTCTAAAATTGGGTCATTTATGGGTGGTTTCTATTATATAAGCCCTTCAAAATCACTTTATCTGAATTGCTGCGTAAAAAAATGGTTTTGGAAATTTTGTTGACAATTTGAAAAATGGCTTTTAAACTCCTAAGGCTTCTAACGTCCTAAAAAAAAATAAAATGACATTTAAAGGGGTTATCCAGGTCTATGAATAGAAATACATTACTACAATGGTTTATAATATGAGAATATGACAGACTAAAGCAAAGGCCTTATGCATGCAAACGTTTTTGGTCCGCATCTGAGCTGCTTTTATTGTGGCTTGGATGCGGACCCATTCACTTTTGTAATCCATGGCCCTGCAAAAATATAGTATGTCCTATTCTAGTTTGCAAACCAGACAAGGAGAAGACACTTCAATAGCGGGCCTTCCATTCCGCAAAATGCGTAATGCACCTGACTGGTTTCCGTATTTTTGCCGACTGCAAAAACGGCAACAGTCGTGTGCATGAGCCGTGAGTACCTTGACGAATGCTTTGATCAAGCTGAGCTTTTTTCATTTCTCCCATGCAGCCTCCACTTCCTGCTCGATCTCATCCTAGTTGTGAGAGTGTCAGTTGTGATGCAAGCAGCTCTTCTCTGCATCCACCCACTGTGCCTTCCAGCAGTGCTGCTCCATGCACAGTACTCATCTTCTTCTTTTTTTTTTTTTTTTTTTTTTCTTCCCACCCACTACACCCATTACATCATCATTCACAGCCCACTACTCCAGGGGACATGCTCAATTTGTTTTTATGTACAAGACTATGTGATGTTAAATACTTGTTAAAAAAATAAATAAATAAAAGCATTACAGCAGTAGCACTGACAGCATTATGTCCGTGTAATTCAATAGATTCCAGGTCTCACAAGGACACACACATAAATGATTATAATTAGAGATGAGCGAACGTGCTCGTAACGAGCACTGTACCGCTCGGCTCCCCTGCGCCCTGAGGAGGACGGAAGCGACTGCCTGTGCCCATGCGAGCGCAGGGGAGCCGAGCGGTACAATGCTCGTTATGAGCACATTCGCTCATCTCTAATTATAATGCTGTGCAATCATATAAAAGGAGCAAGGGTCAGAACAGAAACTCACACTGCCACATGCAATGAGTTTCTTTCATTGGACTTGACCATGTGTTTCTGGCCTGAGGTTGACTACACATCCCTTTTTTTTTTTCCCCCCAGACATCTCATCTTTCTGGGACAAAAGAAAATGGTCAGGGTGGGTTTTAGAAGTTACCAAAAATGTTAGGGAAGGGGGATGAGCAATGAGCGCTACCATTGTGGAGTGCTCATTAATACAGCCTAAGAGGACAGGAGGCTGGACCTCTTCTGCAGTGTCGTCACTGCCTACAATGTCAGGACATAGTGTAGCACTAGCAACAGAGCAGGAAGAGCTGCAGTGGCGGAACCAGGCGGTTTAAAGAAGAGGTGAGGTTTCTCACCCCCACCCCCACACCTTTTCTGCCCCAGGTGCCTTCATTTTTAAAAAGGAGAACACTTAAAGTAGACCATACGTGCTCATCTGGAATTCTCGGAAGAAAGAGATGCAAATGAGCCCTTAAGCTCTGCCTCTAATGCCACCAGATTTAATGCAACTATCCTAGAAATCTCCTCACACGACTAAGGCGCTCTTTCCTCAATTCGAACCCCCACCCCCCCAAATCCTGACTTGGCCTCTCACCCAGTTAATCCAGTACTCTCTGCTCTGCACTGATGAGGGGAAATCAACCCAAAACGGCTGTCTACAGATGAGGTGATTGCATATTAAATATCTGTGTCATGTCTGAAGGCCTATTTATAGGGTCGAACATTGACTTGCATCTGCTGGCATTAGTGGCAGAGCTAGTTAAGAGCTCATTTGCATCCCTATCTTCACTGAAACCATGTGGTGATACACAATTGCATTGGCTATCGTATTGTGCATCACACAGGTTTGAATGCCAATTCACTCACAAACTGTGGTTTTCCGACTGGTGATCTATCTATCATTATCTAATCGGTGGGGCTTTAACACCCACAGCCCAGCTCTTTGAAGAGGCCGCTGCTGTCCTGTGAGTGCTTCAGTCTGTTCTTAGGACAGTGATATTACGTTAGTCAATCAAGTGTAGTCAATCAAGTGACCTATGTTCAGCTCAGTCCTACTCAAGGGAATAGGGCTGAACTGCAATACCAAGCACAGAAGCTGTACAATGCACAACACTGCTTGGTAAGCTGCGAGGAGACCACAGTGCTTACTGGAGCACCGCAGCATCTTCAGACAGCTGATCAGCTCATTAGTATTAAACACTCAGACAACCCCTTCAAAATTGCAGAAAGTGTACAAACCTGGAATTAATTTGGAAGAAAGTCAGTTATCTGAAAGAAGTTCTATCATTTTGGAGTAGTAGGGTACAGCCGCATGTTCAGGTTTTTTTTAATGCTGTTTTGGAAGCCAAAACCAGGAGTGGGTTAGATTTAGCATCTGTTTTTATTTCTCTCCCTTTATCCACCATTCCTGATTTTGGCTTCAAACACTACAGCAAAAAAATCTGAACGTGTGACAGCACCCGTAGGCCACCTGCACATGTTGGGCAATGTGTGCAGAAAAACCACAATGTAGTACAGTAGCAGTAAAGTGTATGAGATTACACAAATCTCCTATACACTTTGGGAAGCACAGTGGCCCAGGTGAGCATCGGTGCCCTGGGTTCGAATCTGCCCAAGGACAGCATCTGTATGGAATTTTTATGTTCTCCCTGTTCTTGCTGGGACCCGCACCTATATCAAGAACTAAGCCCACAAATTGGTGGCAGGAGAACCTCGGGTCCGGCCACCACCAAGCGCGCTCCACATGGAGAGCTACAGTATGGCTCTTTTTGGCGGCCCATAGAAGTGGAGTTAAGCAGTGCATGCACAGCGTGCCTTCCTTCACTTTGCCTGCTGCGTTTACAAGATAGATGCAGGTCCCAGAGGTGGAATCCTCACCTATCAGACAATGGGGACATATCCTAGCTCCATTGTCTCAGATGGGAAAACACCTTTAAATCCTCACTATTCAGGTCCTTGGCCCTGAAATCTGCATGCACAGGCAAAACTTCATTGGTGCATGCATAGTTGATTTTTACAAGGCTCTCCCTGCTGAGATCTGAACTGTGCAAGCGCCTATGAGGGCATTCTCCTCCCATAAGCATCTTCCTTCAGGAATAAACTGATATCATTGGTGGTTGAGCATCACAGATCTGCCTCTTGAAATCAACCGCACATGTGCTGATAAGGTCTTGTTGGTGAAAGCATCCAAACAGTGAAGATGCCTGGCCTTGTCAATCAGGCCATGAAGAGAATGGTGATTGGGGAGTGGAGGAGGTGAAGTGGAGATAGGCCAGCCTGTCAGATTTTTTTTTTTTTGTCAAATCTCTTTTTATTGTTTTTTTTTATGAAGACAAGTCAAGAATGATACAACCGTAAAATAGCAGTGTCATTTACATGTAACAACAAGTAAAGAAAATGAGCCCCAAGGGGGCCGGGGCAGTGCTGAGTGAGTTAAAATGACCACAAGACCCCGCGTTCCCTGGAACACAGATAAAAGTATTGCCTCATATATGTAACAATAAGCTATCTAACCATGACCAAGAGCACTTTCAGACTATGCACTTCTATAAGACATACTTATGTCCCCACAGTGACCAATATTCAAATGCCCATAATGCCCATTAAGTACCGTTTGTAATGAGGACCACATCCTGGTGAATGGGGTGGATAGTCCCATCAGGTCACCCAGTCTCATAATGTGGGATGGATGAGCCCAAAAGTCAGAAATCTGTGGCAACTTCCCCTAGGATGAAAGAGGAGCTTTCGTCAGATTGGAGATCTCTGCCGGTAGGTTAATGCCTGAGTGAGGGAAAAGCCTGCCACTTCTTCTTCTATGCGAACATATAATTTGACACGAGGATGCTTGTACCAGTCAAGTACTCTAGAGAGTTGGACAGCACAATACAGCTTTTCTGCATCAGGGAAACTCACGCCTCCCTTACTTTTTGGTAGAGTCAGTGTGGTGTGCACTACTCTGCAGAGACCATTAGTAACATAGTAACATAGTCTATAAGGCCGAAAAAAGACATCTGTCCATCCAGTTCGGCCTGTTTTCCTACAAGTTGATCCAGAGGAAGGCAAAAAAACCCTGTGAGGTAGAAGCCAGTTTTCCCCACTAGGGAAAAAAATTCCTTCCCGACTCCAATCAGGCAATCAGAATAACTCCCTGGATCAACGACCCCTCTCTAGTAACTATAACCTGTAATATTATTACCCTCCAAAAATACATCCAGGCCCCTCTTGAACTCTTTTAGTGAACTTACCATCACCACCTCCTCAGGCAGAGAGTTCCATAGTCTCACTGCTCTTACCGTAAAGAATCCTCTTCTATGTTTGTGTACAAACCTTCTTTCCTCCAGACGCAGAGGATGGCCCCTCGTCACAGTCACAGTCCTGGGGATAAATAGATCGTGGGAGAGATCTCTGTACTGACCTCTGATATATTTATACATAGTTATTAGATCTCCCCTCAGTCGTCTTTTTTCTAAAGTGAATAACCCTAATTTTGATAATCTTTCTGGGTACTGTAGTCCACCCATTCCAGTTATTACTTTAGTTGCCCTCCTCTGAACCCTCTCCAGCTCTGCTATGTCTGCCTTGTTCACAGGAGCCCAGAACTGTACACAGTACTCCATGTGTGGTCTGACTAGTGATTTGTAAAGTGGCAGGACTATGTTCTCATCACGGGCATCTATGCCTCTTTTGATGCAGCCCATTATCTTATTGGCCTTGGCAGCAGCTGTCTGACATTGGTTTCTGCAGCTTAGATTTCTGTTCACTAAAATTCCTAGGTCCTTTTCTATGTCAGAGTTACCCAATATTTTACCATTTAGTATGTACTGGTGACTTGCATTATTCCTTCCCATATGCATAACTTTACATTTGTCAGTGTTAAACCTCATCTGCCACTTCTCTGTCCCATGTTTATTTTAGAAACAGGCTACGGATCCTAAGTAAGAAAGAGCACTGCAGGAATATCGGTAGAACTTGAAGCAAATACAAGAGCTTGGGAACTATCAGCATTTTTAAGAGATTAATCCTACCCATCCATGAAATATACGTAAGGAATAGAGATGAGCGAGCATACTCGTCCGAGCTTGGTGCTCGTTCGAGTATTAGGGTACTCGTAAGTGCTCGCTGCTCGGACGAGTATCTCGCCATGCTTGAGGAAATGGCAACTTCCGCATCGTGCTTTTTTTGGCGCCTAAAAACTCAGCCAATCACAAGCCAGGAGACTCTGCGGTACACCCAGCATCACGTGGGGCCCTTACATGTCGATAGCAGGGGTTGGCTGGCCTGATCAGGTGACCCTGGAATGACTGACTGGCCGCGGTGCTCGGCTCAGATGCCGTCTGGATGTCGTTAGGGATAGAGCTGCTGCGTTTCAGGGACAGTGTTAGGGCCTGCATTTAGTTCTCTGTTAGGCAGGAATCACCCACAAAGAACCCAACAGCCCTTCTAAGGGCTACAAGAATTTTTTTTTTTTGTCTCCTGGCTTGGCTGGCTGGCTGGCACTAGTAGTGCAGCTATCGCCATATATAACCCCCATTTTTTTTAATGTTATATCTCAGTGATACAAATCCATTGCACACAGCAGTGTGGAACCATTCTGTGTGTTACAGTTCAGTACACTCACTATTTTCTGTCCAGGTGACACTTTCTGTACGTCACTTAATACAACCAAGTCTTTTGCTGGCTGTCAC